>JAHHUM010002808.1:0-65670 GCA_036173005.1 Crenichthys baileyi | reverse complement strand
GATTTAAGTCCGTCTTTGTCCTTTGTTCCATGCGGTGTCGTTATGTCTGTCTCTTTGGAGTTTGTCCTTGCTTTGGATCCTGTTCTGTTGTTTTTGAAAGACCTTGTAATCAGGAATATCTTGTCACCCTGTGCCTCGCCTGCATGTAAGTGGACTCTCTAAATTAAAGAAGGAGTTTCAAACTCACTCTGCTTTCTCCTTTGCTTGTCTGCCTTTGGTCCAGCATCAAACAGCACTATGACAATAATAAAAGAAAATATATGCGCATTGAGTGTCTATGAATATCAAACCAGCAGTTTTATGGACAAAATGTGCAATTTGGGTTAACTTTGAAAGAGAAGCCCTCCTGGTGTGCTGATGTCTCGATTGCAGTGATCAGCTGATAGATGGCAGGCTGTGCCCTTAGCCACTAGCAGCTGATTCCCCCGAATTTCCAATAAAGAGTCATAAAACTCTGAGGCAGAAACTCAATGGAAAACTCCAGAAATAAAAATGGGACAAAAGAAGTGGTCAGGCCACAAGGCCCAGACCGCAGTTGCTTTGAATGGAAAACTTTAAAATTTCAACTTCTAACTCCCAGATTTGGGATCAGCCAGACAAAAACATGAACATGCACTTTGCACAGCAAATCAAACACAGCTCAGCATAAAACACTTCAATCAGTATTGCATGCGACAAGTTGATACCTTGGATTAACTACTGGTGATTCTAAATCACCTTAACTATGCCTCATCCTTCCCAGATTTCTAAATGCACCCATCCGATTTCATAAAAAAAAGGAACAAAATTACTTTGACGTTGATTTCTTCTCTCCACCGGTTGAGGATGGGTCAGGTCTGAACAAGGGATGGGGGAATCACGTGTCCGTGATCGACTTAAAAAAAAAAAAGGTAAACTTCTCATCCGTCCAAGAGGGGAAAATATGAAGAACCGTTTAGTCGACTGAATTAACAAGGAAGAAAACTCATCACCTTGGAAATAAAACCTCTGTGGGTTTCCACCTGCACTGGGTGTCGGCGTGGTCTTCAATCGGTATATGAATCTTCTGACCTTCTTGTATCAGACAGATTTCCAGCTTTCAAGCTCTTCCGGGAATGATCGTGTGGAGAAAAAAGGTTCACCTGCGAGTTTTTGTCTCTTTAGATATGCGCCTGGGATACGTCCTCCCATGAGTGAGACACGCTGGAAATGGCAACAAAAGTTTATTTTCTGCTGGTTTTATAATCCTGGGTGACGTCAGAGCTGCGACGTCTGTTGAGCTGCGCATGTCAAACTGCCAGACCAAAATGGGTGACCCCAACACACAAATATGCCTGATTATAGTCTTAGGCTAATTTCCATCTGCAGTCCCCCCTGGCAGGTTGATAGGAATAAGAGGTTGTCAGGATCTGCCATTTTGTTCTTTGTTTTTGTTTACTTTGCCGTTAAAGGTTTTCCCTGTTCCTTTGATTAGTAGTTTTACTTGGTTTAGTTAATATTTGCTAAGATTCTTGTGCTTGTTTACATGTCCTTAGATTTCATTTTTTTCTAGAGTCACTATTTATGTTTAGTTTATATTTAGGTTTTTTTTCCCTGTTCCTCCCCTTGTCCTTAGATCCCCTTCAGTTATTATTTACCCAGAGGTTTGTTTCCTTTAGACTATTTGTGCTCCCCGATTCCTTATGTTTGTATAGTTCTATGTGTTTAGTTCCGCTTTGGCAGTTGTAATATTATTGGTTACTTCCGTTTACGTTCTTTTTGGTGTTTTAGTTTGTTGGGTGTATTTGGTTTTCGCTTCCCTGCTCCTCTTTGTGAGTTCGTGTTTGTTTATCTTTAGATCTAGTTTTCCTTTGGTTTATCTTATAGTTTAGTTTCTCTAGTGTCCCTGTGTCTCCCAGTCCGGTCACCATAGTAACCATTCCTTCCCTCAGGCTCCACAGCCAGTTCCCGCACCTGTTCCCACTCCTTCTCTGATTACCTTAGCTTCTTCTCATTGGTCCACCCTCCTCCTGTCCCTGCTTATATACCTGGTTGTGCTTATCATTCCCCGCTGGTTCCTTGTGTAATGTCCTATCTCTCCTCGAGCTCCTCGTGTTCTCCTGCATTTGTGTCAATGGAGTTTTTTTCTCCCAGCGAACTTGTAAGTGCTGACTATAAGCCTTATTAAAGCTGATCTACTTTGCAACATGCCAAGCCCTAGTCCCTGTGTGCATTTTGGTCCGAAACTACCTTAGACTGTGACAGGAAGGATAATATAAGCAGATGCTACACTGAATATACATACTGTATACAATTAGACATAAGTGAATAAAGACATGTACACACAGTATATAATAAAGAGAATTGGCCCAAGCATTTAACCCCGTGGTACTCCACAAGTAATGCTTGAGTTTGAAGAAGATTTACATGAACAAACTGGAGTCTGTTAGACAAATAAGTTTAACCCAGCCTAGTGCTATTTGACTGATCCCTACTGCACGTTTCAGCCTTTCTAAGAGACTATTGTGATCGACTGTATCAAACACAGAACTAGGATCTACCAGGACAAGAACAGACACAAGTCCATTATCTGAGACCATGTAAAAATCAATAGTGACTTTAACCAGTGCTGTTTCAGTGCTATGATGACCTCTGATACCTGACTGAAACAGTTCAAACAGATCATTACTGTGTAGACATTCACACACTTGATTAGCACTATTTTCTCAACAATTTTAGATAAAAACGGAAGATTGGATATAGGTCTGTAATTTATTAATTCAAATTGATCAAGCAAATGTTTCTGATGTAAAGTTTTAGTTACAGCTATCTTAAAACTCTGTGTTACATATCCATTTACTAAGGATATATTAATCATATCTAGAACTGAGCTGGCTCAAAGGGTGCACTTCCTTAAATAATTTGTTTAGGACTGGGTCTAATTGGGTCTAATCTACAAGTGAAAGCTTAGAGGAAGCTAATATTTTTGATAGCTCAGAAAGCGCAACTGGATCAAAACAGTCCAAACACAAACACAGCTACCTCGAATGCTGTCACATTAACTGATGATGAAGTAATCAGGTTCGGGAGAATGCCAATAATTTTAATTTTAATAGAATCAATTTTATTTATATACAATCACATAAAGTTATTACTAGTGAGAGTTAAGGGAATGGATCGTCAACAGAGCTATGACTCTGTGTAAGTTTGGCAACTGTGTTGAAAAGAAAGTTCTGGACCCTGGGTAGTGAGAGTTTTGGACAGCTAATAAATTCAGCCAGATTCCTAAAAAGAAGAGCTGTCTTTCCGGATCAGACCAGGTTTTCCCCAAAATGCTCACCATTTATCAATGTAGTCCACATTGTTTGAGTTTAGTCACAGTTTTTTTTTCATTGCATATTTATGTAAATTGGACCTGGTAAATTACCTACCTTTAGTGGAGCCTGCCATAGCAATGAATGAGTGGCAACATTTCTTTCCACTGTCCTCTCTTTTACTGTAAATGACTAGAGCTATGAAAATCTCCATGATTGGGGACAGGGGATGGGTGTTGCTCACGGTTCAAAAGTTTAAAATCTATTAAAAAAAATCATGTCAGTGTGAAAGGAATAAAAGTTTTAACAAAAACACAAGACCAAACTAAGAGGTCACGATATGTGTCTATAGAGTGTGACAACCAGAAAAAGGAAGTAAATACTTATAGTCGTTTTACTGTAATCAAGTAACTGTTTTTGTGCACCTTTGGGTTTTTCAGCTGTTTTTACAATCAGATATATGGCTTTACTCTAAAACTATTTAAATATTCTACTTAGTAACTCTGCAACTCACATCAGCCATTGAGGATATTAATTTGTTTTTGTTTTTTAATTTTCTAAAATTAAGAGTGAAAACACAAAAACGTTTGGTTCGGATGAAGCCATTTTGAGTTATTTTTAAGCTCTAGTGGCCTTTATTATTTTTGAAAATATTTTTATAACAGTAGTCAGACAGGAAATGACGTGGAAAGAGCTGGGTAAGGGAGTGAATAAAGTGTCAATGGGCCGGGATTCAATCTGACGACAGTCTGCGTCGAGGACTAAGGCCTCCGCAAATGGGCCGCACGCTTAACCCCCTGCGCCACCAATGCCACACCTGGACAAAGCCATTTATTATCAAGCAATTGTGTTTGAACCAATCTGAAACCAAGCCCTGGTCAGGTAGTCCAACACAAATTCCAACCACAACTGCAAAAAAGCAAAACACACAAATAACTTTAGCTGACATGCAAGACTTGAAAAGAAGCAGTGTAGCTGTTTCAAGATGCACAATAAGGAGGCGCTTAAGAAATATAGGCTGTATTCCCAGTATGCCAGAAGAAAACTATTTCTACATCACTTCAAGAAAGCAACTAAGCTGCAGCACAGACACAAGCCTCAAAATGTCTTTCGAGGCTTCTTCTCAAACCATTTTTTGGGGTGGAGTGATGAGACCAATGCTGAACTTTATGGCCACAACCTTAAAATCGACATGTGGAGAGGAGTCAAAAATGCCTATAATGAAAAGTCCATCATCCCTAGTGTTAAGCACAAAGGTGGATCACTGATTTTTTAGGAGCATGAGTTACAACGGCACAGGGAAATTGGTCAAAATTGAAGACAAGATGTCAAGCTGTCAATGATGTTGAAGGAGACAATGCACTGTATTAAGAACTAGGTTATGTAAAATTTTGATCAGGGTCATTTGGGTAGTTTCTGTTGTGCGGGCTTGCTTTAAAAGATGCAGACACAATTGTTTAATTATCAATGACTATACCCAAACACTATGAGTGAAATACTTGGTATTATAATTACTAATTAAAGGAATGCCAAAGAAAAGTCAATTCAGTCGGGGTATGTAAACTTATGAGCACAATTATAAAACTCCAGTCAAACATGAATGGTAAATGGACTGAACTTACATAGTGCCTTTCCAGTCATACAACCAATCAGAGGACTTTACACTAGCGTCACATTCACCCAATTGCAGTCACAAACCGGCACACATACGCAGATCGGTAGGCTGTTTTAGGTTAAGCAAGTAACTTGAGACAGGAAATAAAATAAAACATATCATGATGTTTTGCAGTTAACGGGAAACAAAAACAACAGCTATCAGCTGTTGTTTTTCTCCACTTCTAAAACAACAAATGCAATAAAATGTTAATTTAAAGCTTGAGACAGATGGGGAGGCAGGTTTTCTTGTGTTCTGAGAGAAGTGGGGTTGTGGCTAGTTTACAGGTACATCTAAAAAAATTTGAATATTGTGTAATGGTGCAATATTTTTAGCCAATCAAGTGAAACTCATATATTATATAGAATTATTACATATAGTGATATATTTCTAGCCTTTTTTCTTGTAATTTTGACGATTATGGCTTACAGATAAAGAAAAATGAAAATGTTGTGTCTTAGAAAATTTAAATACTGTGAAAAAATTCATTATTAGACACTCATGGTGTCACACCCTAATAAGCCAATTAACTCAAAACACCTGCAAAGGTTTCCTGAGCTTTTAAACAGCCTCTCACTCTGGGTCATAGGTTACACAATCATGGGGGTGACTGCTGACTTGACGGATGTCCAGAAGACAGTCATTGACATCTTTCACAAGGAGGGTATGCCACAAAAGGTCATTGCTAAAGAAGCTGGTTGCTCATAGAGTTCTGTATCCAAGCATATTAACAGACAATTGAGTGGAAGAAAGAAGTGTAGTAGGAAAAGGTGCACCAGCAACAGGGAGAACCGCAGCCTTGAGAGGACTGTCAAGCGAAATCCATTCAAGTATTTGGGGAGCTTCACAAGGAGTGGACTGAGGCTGGAGTCGGTGCTTCAAGAGCCACCACACAGATGAATACAAGACATGGGCTAAAAATGTTGCATTCCTCGTGTTAAGCCACTTCTGAACCAGAGACAATGTCAAAAGTGTCTTTCGTGGGCTAAGGAGAAAAGGAACTGGACTGCTGCTTAATGGTCTAAAGTCATGTTTTCAGATGAAAGTAAGTTCTACATTTCATTTGGAAATCAAGGAGTCTGGAGGAAGGATGGGGAGGCACAAAATCCACATTGCTTGAAGTCCAGTGTGACGTTTCCACAGTCAGTGATGGTTTGGGGTGCTATGTCATCTGTGTTGGTACACGGTGTTTTCTGAGGTCCACAGTCAACACAGCCATCTACATAGAAAATTCTAGAGCACTTCATGCTTCCCTCTGCTGACAAGCTGTATGGAGATGCTGATGTTATTTTCCGACAGGACTTGGCACCTGCCCACACTGCCAAAGGTACCAAAATCTGGTTCAATGACCATGGTGTTCCTGTTCTTGATTGGCCAGCAACCTCCACTGACCTGAACCCAATAGAAAAGCTATGGGCTGTTGTCAAGAGGAAGATAAGAGACACCAGACCCAACAAGGCAGATGACTAGAAGGACACTTTCAAAGCCACTTGAGCTTCCATTACAATTATGCATTGCAACAGGCTGATCACCTCTATGCCACAGGCTGACTGCCTCTATGCCCCGTGGCAGAGAGGCTGATCGCCTCTGTGCCACGGGGCATTGATGTAGTAATTCATGCAAGAGGAGGCCCAACCAAGTATTGAGTGCATACAAATGAACATACTTTTCAGACTGACATCTGTGCTTAAAACATCCTTCTTTGATCGGTCTAACATGATATTCAAATTTGACACTGAATTTTGGGTTTTCATTACCTGTAAGCCATAATCATCAAAATTACAAGGAATAAAAGCTTGAAATATTTTACACTTTGTGGAATGAATCTCTATAAAATAACCGCTTCACTTTCTGAAATGACTGGCAAAAAATATTGCATTTTATGCAATATTCTAATCTATTGATATGTATTTGTAAATGGCTCTCTGAATGAAATATTTTAAACTTAAGAAGATAAAAACCAAGAATGGAGGTTTTGTTGAGTCTTGCATTGTATAAAACTGAAACCTTTAAATATATGCTCACAAACACATAAAAGCTTTTTCCATGTTTTGTTTTAAAGTTTTAATAACTCCAGAAAAGCAGCCCTGCAGAGCTGTAGATTTAAACACATCCACTGTTAAGATTGTGTTTTGTAAGAACAGCCATGTTAGTTCTTTACAAATGCAAAAGGTTTGTTTAAGAGCAGTCCTAGAATGTGTTGCACTTACAACTCAAACGTGCACAGTTGCTCACCCAGCTGGAGTTTCTCTTGCAAATCTATCAGTAAGTGTGGTTTTGTCACCAGTTAAATTATTACACTGTGTGAACAGTAACCCTTTCTTCTTAATTCATATTTCACACTGCTAAATGACTCATATTTCAACACTGTTTGACACCTGAATTGCTTCTGACAGTGACAAAATGTTACACCTCAGACTTAAATCTCACATTCCCAGTATCATTCGTTCTTAATAATTATTAATTGTCAGGACTTAAACTCAGTGCTGTTCATCAATTGGGGTAGCTGCAGGTGCTAACAGCAAGAGCTAATTAGGGTGCAGAGCCAATTAGAAGCTGAAGAAGACTGATGGCAATAATGGTGATGAGGCTCATAAACCTGGCAGACCTGCAGAGACATAGTGGGAGCTGCTCATCTGCAAATACATGAAGAGACACAAAGCAATAGAGGTACAAAGTGGTGACATCCTGTGAATGAACAATCTTACATTTGGTGGCTCTGTGAAGAAAAAAATGTCTACTGTTTTAGATGTTTTAGCCTTTTATAGCCTCCATGAATGCCCATTTGGTAAGTTTATGGGTGTGTTGGATTTTGCATTTCTGTATATCTTTGTCTTTTAGCAAAATTCTGTACAATACAACCAAAGAACAACTGCACACTGCACGTTACATGACAATATATAAAAAATTGCCAAAAGTGCTACAACCTGTAACCCACAATGGGTATCAATATCAGACTCTTTTCTTGACACACTCCCCCATTTAAAAAAGGCAAATAGATGCCAGTTATTTAAGTCAATGAAGCAACTAGAATACTGTGGAAGTTGGTAAAAAATGAGACAACAGACGACAGTGGAGTCTCAGACCTTTACTTGAGAATTTCCAACCAACACTGAGCAAAAAAGCCAAAAAACCTGTCTAAACACCACACCTCCTCGCAACCTCCTCTTACTAAACCTGTCTTTTTTATTGAGAGATGCTCCTCTCTAGTGCCACAACAATACCAGGTCTAGACATCCTTTTGGTAGAACAAAGCTGTAGGCACATGTAGGCAACCAGCTTCTTCATATGGTATGCCTAAAAAAATTGGGCAAATCTATATTGATAAATTAGGTCCTGCAAGGGTGGTTGTCTATTCTGCGCAATTTAGAATCTTCTTTACACAAAACAAATTTTGTTTAGCATCAAGCTCAGTGGACTCTCAGCACCCAAGCAATTAGCAATGAAATTAAATTTAAATTAATATTTAATTTTTTTTGTCCTAAGTCAATTATTTCAGCCCAGACACAACTTCGTATGTGAACTGTTCTGATGAACAAAAGGACATCCGATAGGGTCAGTGAGTTGCTTGGTGGCTGCTCTTGGTTGGGGTGAGCATCAGGCGTACTTAGCTACGGCTTCAATACTGTCTTCCACTGGCAGTGGGGAAAAAAATAAACTTTGTCTACATATTCAGGTACAACGTTTCTTCCTGGGGAATGTTTGACTCAGATTCTTTAAAACTAATTAACTGTTAACAACTGGCCAAATGTTTATTCATCTCTGATTCAGCAAATAATTTTAAAACTTAATTTTGGCCAGAGTACAGTCACTGGATACACTAATGGCAATTTGTATCCAAGGTTTCTTCTGAGATGCAGCCTTTTACTTGACCAGCAAGATCAGGACGTTTTCCCTCCTATGTCTATTTGCTATAGGTCTTATCCTTCCCTGTCTCTGCCCTTTTTCCCTCTGTCTGAGATGAGAAAGTGGGTGTTGAGTGGTGTCAGGGATCGGTGTCATGTTGAAGTTATGCCAAGCACTTGTGCAGGTAACTGACAACTGAGGAAGGTTTAATGCTTATTGATACAAGCAAATAAGTAAATGTTTATTCTGTCAGGTTCATACATTCCAATTAATCCTAACCATTGAACAGTGAGGACAGATTCAGTTATTTATTCAAATTGGATAAAACGTTTTTCTGTCTAAGGAAACCCAGCAGATTGCATTGAGTCAGAGACTTGTAGCAGTCACTCCTCCTGGATGAGCATGTAGAGACCGTGGACAGTCACTGGCGTTGACTTTGCAGCAATCCCTCATACTGAGCATGCATGTAGCGACAGTGGAGAGGAAAAACTCCCTTTCAGCAGGAAGAAACCTCCAGCTGAACCAAAACCAGGCTCAGTGTGAGCGACCATCTGCCACGACTGACTGGGGGTTTGAGAGAACAGAGCAGAGACACAAAAAGAACACAGAAGCACTGATCCAGGAGTACTTTCTATGGGAAGGAAAAGTAAATATTAATGGATGTAGCTCCTTTAGTTGTTTCATCTAGAAAGAAAGAACAGATAAACTCTGAGCCAGTTTTCAAGGTTAGAGTCTGAAAGAGAGCACATATAATTAGTTACAGTAAAAGCCCAGTCAATTGCCATGTCTAGGAGAGAGAAAGGGTTAAACACTGAAAGACAGGGCCAAGTGGATCATCGGTAGAGGGTGAGCATTAAGTTGTTGCCAGCAGAAGCTTGGACGATGCCCCTCTCCAGAAAGGTGTACAGGTAGACACAGAGTCAGGCCAGGTGTAGCTTCTAGGAAGAGAAAAGAGAGGAAAAAAAGTTAAAAGCTGAAATAAAGCAAATAATGCAAAATTGGGGGGTAGTGTGAGAATGTAGCAAAGAGGGTAAAAATGGTCATTATGTCCAGCAGCCTAAGCCTATAGCAGCATAACTACAGAGATAGCTCAGGATAACCTAAGCCCCTTAACTACAAGCTTTTAAAAAAAGGGAAAATTTTTAAACCTAGCCTTTAAAAGTATGCGGGGTGTCTGCCTCACGGACTTAAACTGGGAGCTGGTTCCACAGGAGAGGAGCCTGATAGCTAAAGGATCTGCCTCCCATTCTACTTCTAGAGACTTTAGGAACCACCAGTCACTTGCAGTCTGAGAACGAAGTGCTCTGTTAGGAATATATGGAACAATCAGATCTCTGATGTATGATGCAGCTAGATCATTAAGGGCTTTATATGTGAGAAGGAGAATTTTAAATTCTGGATTTAACAGGGAGCCAATAAAGGGAAGTTAAAATAGGAGAAATATGATCTCTCTTTTTAATTTTCATCAGAACTCTTGCTGCAGCATTTTGGATCAGCTGAAGGCTTTTAACTGCATTTTGTGGACATCCTGGTTGTAAAGAATTATAATAGTCCAGCCTTGAAGTAACAAATGCATGGACTAGTTTTTCAGAGTCACTCCTGGACAGGATATTTCTAATTCTGGCAATATTCTGGAGGTAAAAGAAGAAAATCCAAGAAACTTGTTTAATATGGGATTTAAATGACCTGTCCTGATCAAAAATAACACTAAGGTTTTTTTTTTTTACTTCATTACCAGATGTCAATTTAATGCCGTCCAAATTAACTGATTGAAAAAGCAGTTTCTTTTTCAAAGATTCTGGTTCAAAGATGACAACAGGCATGTCTTCATGACTTTATCTAACTGGTTGGGCTCATCAGGATTTATAGATAAATAAAGCTGAGTATTCAATTCAGTTCAGTTCAATTCAGTTTTATTTATATAGCGCCAATTCACAACACATGTTGTCCCAAGGCACTTCAAAGAAGTCAGGTACATACATTACAATTAATCCTGATCATTGAACAGTGCAGTCAGATTCAGTTATTTATTCAAATTGGATAAAAAGTTTTTCTGTCTAAGGAAACCCAGCAGATTGCATCCAGTCAGTGACTTGCAGCATTCACTCCTCCCGGATGAGCATGTAGAGAGAGTGGACAGTCACTGGCGATGACTTTGCAGCAATCCCTCATACTGAGCATGCATGTAGCGACAGTGGAGAGGAAAAACTCTTTTAGCAGGAAGAAACCTCTAGCAGAACCAGGCTCAGTGTGAGCAGCCATCTGCCACGACCGACTGGGGGTTTGAGAGAACAGAGCAGAGACACAAAGAGAACAAAGAAGCACTGATCCAGGAGTACTTTCTATGGGAAGGAAAAGTACATGTTAATGGATGTAGCTCCTTTAGTCGTTTCATCTAGAAAGAAAGAACAGATAAACTCTGAGCCAGTTTTCAAGGTTAGAGTCTGAAAGAGAGCACATAGAGTTAGTCACAATAAAAGCTCAGCCAGTAGCCATGTCTAGGAGAGAGAAAGGGTTAAACACTGAAAGACAGGGCCATGTGGATCATCGGTAGAGGGTGAGCATTAAGTTGTTGCCAGCAGAAGCTCGGACGATTCCCCTCTCCAGAAAGGTGTCACAGGTAGACACAGAGCCAGGGCAGAAGTAGCTTTTAGGAAGAGAAAAGAGAGAACAAAGTATCATTAGCATAACAGTGAAAATGTATCCCATGCTGCCTGTTAATTTTACCTATTGGAGGCATATACATATAGGCAAGGCAAGGCAAATTTATTTATATAGCACATTTCAGTAGCACGACAATTCAAAGTGCTGCTCATGAAAAGGAAAAAGAGACATAATAGGAACAGTACATTACAGTGGCATAAAGGCAATTAAATAATTAGCAAACACAAATAATTAAAAAGAATAACAATTAATAACTAGAAAATCTTTGAGAATTTTAGATGGGGCCTGCCACCTGGTGCATGCTTCTTGGACCACAGCCAAAGGTTCTGTGGCTGTTAGGCCTAACTCGCACCAGGTTTGAGGGTAAAAGTTTGGAGAGCTTAAAAGAACTGTAAATTTGTGTGTGTGTGTATGTACCAGTGTTATGAAAATGACTAAAAAGGTGTTAATGTGTGCTTGCAACAGCATCCAGGTTTCATTATGTTAGGTTAAAACATGCCCTCAGGCTTGACCTTATTACACAAAACACATAAGGCCAATGACAAACGTTTCAAGGCACACTAGATTTGAAAGGAAAAATACATTCGGGTAATTGTGTCTGTCTAAAATGTGGACATAACTGTTACACAACGACTAACATCTTATCAGATAGTTACCTATGGGAAAAAGCAAAATGACTAACAATGTCTAGCTTCTTAAGTGATGTAACCGAATTTCTGTAGGGCACAAACCTTTGAAAGTCACACTAAATGATAGAGGACAAATTGTCATTTGTTTACATCTCTATTTCATGTGTGAAGTATGCAAAGTGGGCAAGTAAGGGGACTTTGAAAATGCTTATATTAGCTGAAATGCTAACACTTGCATGTTGGCTAACATTATCTCACTCCATTAAATATGTTAATTTAGCATTATAAGTGAATTTCAGCCTAAATATTAATGTTAGCTTAAATGCTAACATTAGCATGTTGGCTAATACTACCATGTTGGCTACCATTAACTCACTCCATTCAATATGGTAATTTAGGATTATAAGTGAATATTAGCATAAATGCTAATGTTAGGTTAAATGCTTACATTAGTTTGTGGGCTAACACACGCATGTTGGCTAACATTAACTCACTCTATCTAATATGTTAATTTAGCCTTATAAGTGAAAGTTAGCATAAATGCTAATGCTAAGTTAAATGCTAACATTAGCTTGTGGGCTAGCACAAGCATGTTGGCTAACATTAACTCACTCCATCCAATATTTGTTTTTATTTTTATTTTTTTATTATTGCATATTAGACTTACAGAAGAACATTTGTATGTTCAGTGAGAACAATAAACAAAATGGTAACATAACCAACACAAACAACAACACCAGGGGGTACGTGTATAAGGGCTTTTTCACACATGTTGGTCAGGAATTGAATCGAATTGTTTTCGTCTTCATAGCTTTCTTGTTATGGATGTGTTTGATGCTTGAATTATAGCTAAAAACTTCTTGGAGGAAGTAATCAATGTTTGGTTTGGAATTGGTCCATTTGGCTTTGTGGATGTGATTTCCCGAGGAGCAGCAGCAGTTGTACAAAGTGGGGTGAGTCTTTTGTCCATGTCTTTATTATTTAAGTGGATTATAATGTCTCTCTCATCAAATTTTGATCCTCTGCCCGGTTTTATGTTGTACTAGTGTTGCAAGTCAGTCCAGAAATTTTTTAACTGTAGGTACAATGAAAAAATTAAATGTGGAATTGTCTCTTCATGGAATTACGAAAAAAAACAAGAGTAGTCGATTTCAAGTTTAAAAACGTTCTTATGTCTTTTTTTGCAGGGGTAAATATTATGCAAAATTTTTTAAAAGAGAATCTCCTTTGCCTTGTAGTTCAGGCAATACTTTTCTCGAAAACCCAAAATTAGGTTCCGTCTATTTCACCCAATTAGAGATGACCAATAGAAACCTTCCAGATGGAAGAGCTCCTTCTTGTAAAAGGATCTTATAAATCTGTTGGAGCATTTCTTTTGGCAAATATCAACACCATCAATACTAACCATTTCTAGGCGGCCCCAGTTTATCAATTGAATGTCGGTAGAGTTTTACATACCCCAAAATATAGCATAGGAGATTTTTCATATTCTGTTGCTGAAACAGGTGAATTAAATTTACATAAACATTACTGATAAAAAGGAGATTCCCTTCGTCATCAAGCAACTGTTTGACCAGTGTAATATCATGTTTTTTACCCAGTTTTTAAAAAAAAGACCTTTTTCGTATAAATATTTCCATTATTCCAGATAGAATAACTTGTAGGAGAGAAATTAGTTTGTAAAATGATTTCCAGGCTAGAAGGGCTTTTTTTAAAGTCAGATAATTTTACTGGGGGGTTTCTCAATTTTTTAATCACAAATTAAGTAAAAAAAGTAAATTTCCCCCAAAAGATTAAAAAATAATTGTGGGAAAGTGTTCCAATTGTTTTACTATTGATCAGATTGTTTAACCCTTTATTTTAAACGAATTGTTTTAAGGGTTTCCAAAAGTTAAAACTTCTAGTCCACCACATTTCCTAGGGTTACATAAAATACCTTCTTCAAAAATGGCTTCTATTTTTTCCAAATATAAATTTAAATAGTATTTGATCCAACAAATTTTTTTAGGTATATCCCCGAAAAGGGACACATAAACAGATCTGGAAATACCTTTCTGCCTTAGGATAACACTACCATTTAGGGAAGAGTTTCTCATCATCCACATGAAAATTTTTTTGTAGCTATTTGTTCAGTTTTTGGTTTAAATTGGTGGCACTACGGGGGGGGATATTGGATCTTTTTCCATTGTTACTCCCCAAATAAGTTATTTTTTTTTTTAACCCGGGTTTTTGGATTTTTTTCCCAGGGGAAATGATTTTTGAGAGGAAAAAAATTACTGATTTGGTTAAGATTTTTTTAAAATCCGGAGACTGATGAAATTTCCGGGATACCAAGCTACTGCTTTAAAATTACTTCATGTTCACTAGAAAGGAAGATTGCTATGTCATCAGCCAGGGGGGGAAATTTTAAATTCTCTCCCCCAAGGCTCTGATTCCCTGAAATTGACCTTTTTTTATGTTTGCCATGATCTTGGGGACAAAAGGAATAAAAATGGACTTAGAGAGCAACCTTGTCGAATTCCACGACTGATATCAAATCTCTGAGAAGTACCAGAGGCCAGTTTTAACTGAGCTATTTGCTACCCTTTAAAAAGAGCAGCAAACGGGCCTCAAAAAATTTTTTTCCAAACCCAAAAGTGTTGTATGGTTTTAAACCTAAAATGTATGGCTTAGTGTGGTCAAATGCTTTGTAGAAATCAATGTTTAAAAGAGTATAAAACTATTGTCGTATATATGTTCATTATAATCAATCATATCTAATATCAGACGGATGTTGTTCCAAATATTTCTACCTGGTATAAAACCAGATTGTTCCTCATCAATAATATTAATATTTTGACATCATTATTTAAAAGACTAATGGGTCTCCCATTCTCTATATTAAGTTAATCCTTTTTTGGCTTTGGAAGCAATTTAATTAAGCCTTGACGAAGAGTAGGGGGGAGTTCTTCTTTGGCTATTGCTTCCTCAAACATGGCTTTCTGAATGGGGTAAGTGATCCTAAAAAAGGGTAAATTTTAAGTTTTCCTACCAATGAGTGCTCAAAGTTTCTTTTTTCTAGGTTGAAGAAATATTTTGAACATTTTTCCCCTTTCTCAAGCCATTTCCTTCTAGATCTGATAAAGGCATCCCTGGCTTTGTCTTCATATATTTTGTCAAATTCTAATTGAAACCTTGAATATTCTTTATATTCTTCTTCAGACAGTATTGTGTCCTTTGATAATTCCATTATTCTTGAAATTATTAGCATTTCTTTTTCTTATGTGTTACAATTTTCCTGATTTCAAATTTCATTAGTTCCCAATATTTACCGTAATTTTTGAGAGAATTAGATTGGGTCCAGTATTTATTAATGAGTTCTAGGGTTGCTTTTTAGAATTCTTGGTTTTGTAGCAAAGTTTGGTTAAATTTCCAATAATCTGTACTATTATTATGCTGGGTTAATTTTGTGTCTATTTTGATAGTAATGGCCTTGTGATCTTTAAGAATAGCTGGTTCTATCTCTGATCTAATCACTTTATTTACAATGTCCGAAGAAATCAGCCACAAGTCAATACGAGACTGTAGAGATCTGTCCTTATTACTAAATTGGATGTTGTTCTGGTCCTCGGTGGCCACCTATCCAAATTCTTGTTCATTACTGTGCTAAAATCTCCTCCCCATATTATTTTAGATGAAGGAAATAATTATAATAAAGATTTGGTCCTGTTTTCTATTGTTGAAAATAAATCGACATTTCGTTTTTGGTTGTTGAAGCCATAAATGTTTATCAATATAAATTGTGTCTGATCAATATCAACCACTGAAATAATCCTTCTACCATAGGTGTCCATAAATTGCTGTATAGTGCTTCTTCTGAATATTCCTTGTAGAACAATGACTCCTGCTGACCTGTTGTTGCAAAAAGAAAACCACATTTGTTTTCCCCACTGATTTTTCCAGAATATTACATCTGTTTCTGTGGCGTGTGTTTCTTGGATAAAATTAAAATCCACCCCCTTATTCTGACAAAAAAGAAACAAAGCTTTCACCTTTACATTATTTCTAATACCCCTGGGATTAATAGACAGAATAGAAATAGACATTAGCTCATGCAGAGCTCCACCTTAAATAGCTTAAATTTAGCAAACGTAGGCTGTACCGAACTGTACTGTATGAAAGTGCTGCATCGAACAAGTATTCAACATCGTAATGTTATTTTAAGCATAACATAACTGATTACCTTATATTAATAGAACTGTAGTGTTAACACTATAAGTGTTTATACTCTTATCTCTTTCCCGTTGACATAGGCTCTATTACCAACATTACCAATATTACCAAAATAAACCTTTTCTCCTCTTTTCCGAGCTTCTTCTATTGCTGGCCACAGTTTGCTGCGTGCTTCTCTGTCCGCTGCCGTCAGAATGAACAGTTTTGTTCTTCAGGTAGTCACATTTTTTGGTTCCCTTCCATAAGGCATCTCGTGTGCTTCTGGATGTAAATCAGATAATCACTGGCCTGTGTGTGTTAGGACTTCCATCCTGACACTTTCCAAATCGGTGGATCACATCTATCGCAGACATGACCGCCGCTGCCTACGTCTCAGCCAGCGCTTTACGGCAGATTTATTCAACTCGAGTTTTAATGTCGTCCTCACCTTTTTCAGGGATGCCACAAAGCCTAAGATTAAGCCTCCTGCTATAGCGGCCTGCCTCATCCATTTTCTTTTCGAGCTCCTCAACTTGTTTTTTTAGGATTGAGCACTGATCCTTCAGGACAGTGTTTTGGTGCTTCAAGTCCATTACTTTTTTATGGCAGAACTCCAAAGACTTCTTCAGACCTTCAATTTGAATCGTATTGAATTGTACGGCTTCATCAGTTTGATCAGCTCTCTCTTTTATCTTATTGGTAACAGCCGAGATGATAACTTCTTGTAGTTCTTTGAGAGTTGGTTCTTCTTCTTCATTTTGTTTACCTTTGTTTTTTTCACCTCTTTCCTTTTTAGCTTGGTGCTTCAACAGCATGCTCGGGGAAGATGTACATTCATCTCCTTCTTTAGAGGGACATGCATATGAGTTAATCTCTTCAATAGACCTTTTGTCTTTGACTGTCTCGATTTCCATTTTTCCTTCTGCTATGGGAGTCTCCCCTCCTATGTTTGTAGATGGCATTGCTAGCGATGTAGTTAGAGGCTTTAGTTGGGTAGTTTCTCCTTGACTGTAGCTTGGACTCTAAAATCCTCTCAAAAGTTTTGGATTTATCCAAAAGAGTCTTCAGAGTGTTTCGGTTGGTACATCAGTTGTCTTCAAAAACTTTGGTGGTAATATTACCTTCTTTTAAAAGTATTTATGCAGCGAAATTGGTTTCGGTATTAAAGTTTGACTGCTTTGGCGGCCATCTTGCGCGGACCTCACTCCATCCAATATGGTAATTTAGCCTTACAAGTGAAAATTAGCATAAATGCTAGTGTAACTTAAATGCTAACATTAGCATGTGGGCTATCACTAGCATGTTGGCTAACATTAACGTAGTCCATCTATAATGCTTACATCAGCCTATATGCAAAAGTCAAAGAAATTGCCCTTTCAGATTAATCACTGTTCACTGGGTGTTGGAACAGCAGTACATGCTGTTTAAGTACCTAACACCTAGTTAAACGTGTGTGTGTGTGTAAGTGTAAAATTTGGTCGAATGTTAGGTAGCAGCAGAAAGTAAGGTAGAACAGTTAGCCTATGTTTTTAGCATGTAGATACTGTGGGTTATCCCACCGGGCCCTTTTTTTTGCCGGTGACATGTTTTGGGATTCTACGAGCCACATTAAACAAATTTTTAGTAATTCAAAAGGCATATATCAATACTAGACACCTTAATCATAATGTGTACCAAAAAAAAACATGTCCTATCTTTATGTTAACATATTTTATTTAACCTTTTCTTTGGGGCTTTTTTTTTTTTCTGCCTTCCTCTTCTCTTCGCGCAAACAGGAAGTTAACAGTTCTGGTCATGTTACAATTTACAGTAAACATGCGACACTGCACATATTTCATTGGGACCCTTTATTATTTCAATATTTGCTGGAAATGCATTGGTCATATATCTGATAAATCAGATAAGAAGTATGAGAACTGATATAAAAATTGAGAATAAGGGCCTGGTTGGTGGTACAAGACAACAAACAGAACTGGTTTTAGTGCTTTGCAATTTCGAGGTATGTGAAAATAGATAAATAGATTAGAAAAATAGAAGGAGTTGACTCATTTATAGTAACACAATCCTCTTGCTGCAGCCAGGTTTCTGTGAGACAAAATAAACCAATCTGATTGACACAAATCAAGCGTTAACAGTCTTTTAAAAAGGAGATCTTATGTTTTAATAGGCAACCTTTTAATTGTTTTTCCCCTTTAAAAAAAGGTTTTTCCCCCAAATGTTCCGCCATTATCAATGAAGCCCAACTTTTTTAAAGGACACCACCTAGACAGCGAGCGCTTGAATGACCGCATGGCCCGGGGTTTAAACATGTCGTCCTTAGTCAGATCGGGGGGGGACCAGAGAAATTACGGAGTCCGACATTTTTTGGCAAACTTACACACCGAAGCAACACTAACTTTTAGTGACCTCCGATTGACGTAAACCCCGGTGTCATTTCCGCCAGCGTGAATAACAATTTTTACTGTATTTACGTTTAATTTCCTTAGCCAGCAGTTTCAGGTACGAAATTTTTTTTGTTTGGCCCGTTCTGGCCCCTGGCAGACATTTGACTATGGGTGCTGGTGTCTCTAGTGCCCACGTTTCTGACTATGGAGCTGCCAATTACCAGAGTTGGCTTCTCAGTGGGTGTGTCGCTGAGCGGGAAAAATCTGTTAGAAACGCAGACGGGTTGGTGGTGACCCGTGGGCTGGGATCTAGCACTATGCTTTCTACGTCACCCAACCTGCATGAGGTCATGGCTGCGCGGGCTCTGCTGAAGGACTGCTACGGGGAGCTGCCCTATGTTTGTGGTTGTAATGTGACAATATGTGGAAAAGTTCAAGGGATATGAATACTTTTACAAGCCACTGTAGGCCTGACAGAACCAGGGGGCCCATCCCGGCAAGCAGCCACCGGGAGTGAGCGGCACACACCAAAGCACCCAGCCACGGACACAGAGAAAAGTGAACATTCATCAATTTTATAATTTTGTTTATAACAACTTTTTATAAACAAACATGTCGGCTATCCTTTTATACTAAATTCCTTTACAGTTGATGAGACCATCTATTGTCCATGTCCATCAGTTGTTTATTGTATTACAATAAAGTTATTGTAATTTAGTGTATTAATTATTTATGAAAGTTACAGTCGTCAAGCTGTTAATGACCACACATAAAACTCTCTTATTCTAAACAAATCCTAAATTTAGCTTAGTTGCAATAAATGTACTTACTATTATTATTTGCAGTGTTTTGATAGTTCTAAAGGGTTTAGCCATATCGGTTTATTTTTTGTGCTTATATTTGTCAAGTGTTGAGTTTTGTTTTGGATACTGCCTCTGATCAAGATTTATGTTTTCCAGGTTGTCCTTATTAGTTAATTCCTTCACAATTACTTCTTCCTTGTTCTGTTTAAGGGGCATTTTAGTTCTGTAGGATGTATCCGTTGGTTTTATTGTCTTTGTCTGTTTAGTTCTAATCATGCCTTGTTTCTACTCTCAGCCACTGCCACCATACTCTGCTTAATATGGTTCGCCTGCTCCATGTTAATCAGTCACAATGTTTTCACCTAAGCCATACTCTTAATGTACTGGAGCCTCAGATTTTCTCATGTCCTGATGTACATTATCTTTTCATATCAAATTCTTCTACTCACCATTCTGCTGCTGCAAGCCTGTCTGCATTTGGGTCCTCTTCAAGAGCTTCTTGTGACACTTAAAACGAGATCCTACCCATTTATTGCAACTTAACCTGTGGATAAAAATACAAATGTTGTCTTACCTCTGAGCCCAGTCTGAACTTCTGTAGTTGTGTGATCCCTTAGAAACCTTAAGATGCCATTAACTTCTTTAGCCACAAGGGGTGTTGCGAAGATTGTGTTGGAAATAACTTGCCCAAATCTATGTTTGGGCGAGTTTTTCTCAGCAATTACAAACTATTTAAATAATCTTGGTATCAAAATAAAGCTAACACTTAGGAGATTCCATTAGAAGTGTAAGTATCAAAGCAGCTGCTATTGTTTCAGAGATAATGAAGATGGAACTTAAAAAAAAGGACTTTAATTTTTCCCTTGACAGACGTTTTTCTGCATTGTACAGTATATAAACCTTTTGAAAATATCACAAATGAGGCTAAAAACCTTTGGAAACCCTTAATCCACTTATGGACATTACCTTTGTAAAGACTGATGCTGCTGAGGTAAACTAAAGCAGTGTTACAGAGGTTTTAGTTAAGACATACTATTTTGCCTTTTGTCACAGTATGGCGCATTTCGGCCGTGCAAAAAATTTGAAAAAATATACAACGTATTTAGGCACATTTTACAAAAACTTTAAAATCCACTAAAACATATTCACATTTTGATGGCACTGAACTGTGCTCGTCATCTAAGATTTCTTTTGCAAACTGTTTTTGTGTGTACACTAGACCAGACTGGCTCCCGCATAGCTGCTAACTAAAATAAAGTTATTTGCTATGGCAATATTCACAACAGGATAAAAAATGTCTTACCAGTTCATTGTTTTGTGGTGTACAGAGTACTAGCCTATGATTGCATCAAAGAGGTCAACTCCACCCGTGTTTTATTGTATCCCCGGCTGGCAATTCACAAACAGTAAGTTATCTTTTCGAACCAATTGCAAATCTCCCCTATTAGTCTTTTTTGGAAAGTTGTTTCTGTCTGTGTGCTGAAAGCCAAGAAGATTTTCTTCCGATGATGCCACAAATATATAAATATGCTTTCCGTGAAGATGTCGAAAAAGGGCGGGTCTGGTATGAAGATTGTCAAAATACAAAGAGTATGCCCCAGCAACAGGCTATAAAGTGTAATTTGTACCCCCACTTTGAGGGCTTGTCCTTTTTCTACTGTTCTACAGCTGAGACAAAAGGAAACAGTAAAGCAGAAAAGAGAAGGAAAAACAAATAAACATGCATGGAGCTAAACAAGAAACCCTAAGAAAAAAATTTGAAACTGAGATCGAACAGGAAACTTAAAAAAAGGTTTTACAAGAGAAGCACAAAATAATGAACTAAAGGAATACGGCTAACAAGGAGCACAAGGAAAGAATGAATATGGCAAAACCCAAACTGGAACAATTAAACAGAACATGGCAAAATCTAACCATCTAACCAATCAAGAATGCTGAAGAACAGATCACAAATAAAATCAAAACCAAAGTCGAAAATCAAAACAGAGACAGATTGTGACAATATGGTTGTAGAGTGATCTGATTTTGAATAGACGATCGTAGTATGGTGTGCCTTTTTCTTATTATTTTCTTCGTCATCTTTTGGATTGCTGAGATGCAATGACTATAAAATAGCCTCAAACCTGTTCCTAGACATCCTCTCTGGAGGGAAGTGGAAGTTGTACGGCTAATCTCGCTTCCAATAATTAGACCTATGACGTACAGTGGAAAGGCCATTGAAAACAATTATTGCCATGAACACATAAAAGTCGGTCTCTGTCTGAGCTCTCCATTGAAACCTCTGGCCAGCCAATTTTTTTGCAGCATTCGTTTGGTCAATAAGTGTGCGCATCATAGACACGTTGTAAAACGGATGAAAAAGAGAGTGGAGACCATGATGCTGTTCGATCAAATGTGGGGCTCAGTTTAAATCAGAAGGATCTGGATTGCTGTCCTCCTCATCTTTGCCTTGCCAGACTGTTGCCACCTCATCAGGGGACCTATGGAAGGGGCAGACTGGGAAGGAGAAATGGCCCGGGAGTTCCTGACAGACTGGACCACTTTCAACTGCTGGGTTGAAATTTTAATAAAAAATATAGGAGTATAACACACATAGTTACAGTACTAATTTGACGATTTGTATTCTCAGATGGGTAATATAAATTACAGCAATGAATATTTAGCCTATAAGGTAAACTATAACAAATCCACATAGTTTCTTGATTTTCAACAAAATGACTTCCAAACTTAACAACTTGAACCTGACAAAGTAGAGGAAAAAAACAAAAACGGAAACCTACTGTATCTGTACATCTACAAATATTTGTTGCCCAACATTGGCAAACTAAATATTAAACAAATGATATATATTCATGTTTTAATACACAAAATTGGTATTTCTCTAGGAACTTTAACAGGTTAGTGTGACAATCATTAAACAGCTAAAAAAATAAGTGTAGATTAGAAACTGCATAATTGTATTTATGGTCCAGCAATATAACAGTTTAGGCACATAAAACTGTTTAGCAGTCTGGTTGTTCAGCTTTTTCTTGTTTAATATGAATTATTTGAAGACCTGCTAATTTAAATAACTCGATTAGACCTGCCTATTCAAACGTTTTCATGTTCAGCTGCCCTAACTTAACCTGTATTCAGTTTCCTGAGACCCTTTTCTTCAACTCCCAAAGTCCACGTATAGACATCTATTCATCAGAGACAGGAAAAACGTCTCCAGTAAAACAGTGTTTGGATTCTAACATTTTAAGCATTCCTTTTAACAAACCTTTTGATTTGTCGAGCTACATTGTTCTATACTATTAACAGTGTTAGTTTGCTGTGAGGCGTGCTTGTTTTTATGCTCTGTAAAGAATGAGGCTATTGTCCTTAGGGTCTTAAGTCTTTAAGTTTTGTATTACTCAGTCACTGAATGCATGTAACCATATGCCAGCATGCATCTAGGTTGTCTTGTTCCAGTTAAAGGTAAGAGACTAAATATACATCCTTCAATCAAACGAGGTGTGAAAATTTTGACAGGTGGGCGGGACTTCCGGTAGCGGACATCCTAAGGCGGGACTTCCGGTGACATAACCGGATATTGTCATTAACCGGATGTTGTCATTAACCGGATGTTGTCATTAACCGGACGTTGTCATCACAAGGAAGCGAATCTTTCTAATTGTATGTTTTTAGATGTTTTTACATTTAAAAAAAAAAACATGTAGTTTCTCCATATTAAAGGTCACTCAGGTTAATGCAGGCACGTCACACAAAATTCTAAGAGAACCTGACAGAATTGTAAATTCATTTTAGCTGATTTTAGTTACCTTAAGCTCTCTTTTTTCATCTTAGAGCAATAGTTATTTAGGATTTAGAGAAAAAACAGTTGTCTCCTCATCCCCACGTGGGGAGCCATAGGTTGCTGTAGGTGTGGTCTATGCTAAACGTCTCAAGAAAACTGAAAAAATAAAAGTTATAAAGTCCTCAGACATGTCACTGTTTTATTGAATTAAGGCAGACATGGCGCAGCTGTTTCATGTGTATTATCTCAGACAAAGTCTCCAACTGACTGTAGTCAAAGTAATTAAGCTGACCGTGCTCCTTCGTGACCAAAAGTGTCGAGCATTGTCTCAGTCCAAATACCACATCGCTGCTTTAATGAATAGGTGATCAGGACCTCAGACATGTCACTGTTTATTTGTGAATTGTCTCAGACAAAGTCTTCACACTGACTGTATTCAAAAAGTAATCAAGAGGACTGTTCTCTTTCCGACCAGAGTGGTAAAACATTGTCTCTGACAATTCACATCCCTGTCTATTGAATTAATTGTGTCTGCGATTGCCTGAGGTGTCTCAGAGGGAATATGGTCAGGGGGTGTAGCCCTGCCACACTGATCGGTGGTCGTCATTAGGGGGCGAATCTAGAATCAACGAATTAAAAAACAGAGGGGCGTGCTTCAGTATTTGTTTTTAAATACTAGCAGAAAACGCTGCAATTTACTTGCGACATTCGCTGGAAAAAGAACACTCGTTGAACAATGGTTAGAGTTAAAAGAGTTTTTTGCTTTCCCTTGTGTCAGTTGTATTTACTCTGATAACCATAGCCAGTCATGGGCAGAAATTAAAATGAATAGCCAATTAACATCTATATATACTCTAAAATACGTTTAAACTAGATACCAATTAACAACAGGTTCTTGAACAAATAAATTTCTTTAGGTCGCAGAATCAGGGAATTACTATAATCTTACAGTTGTTACAGTTAAATATGCAGAGAGATGATAAGGAGGTTTAAAATTGTTAATTCAAACATTTTAAAATAAATAAATTAGTTATTAGGTTGGATATGCACTTAGATTTGTCTTATAAACTGCCTGGAATTCTCAATAAAAAGTTGTCAAGCAAGGCTCTGAAGTTTTAAGTCTCTTACTTGTTCACTAAATTGCAGACTACACTATCATATTGTAAACACACACATTTACCATACAGAGATATAAACATACAGTGTGCCCACCAAATAAGCTCAGCCTCTTTCGTATCATCATAGTGTTTCTGGTAATCATAAATATTGAAGGATAGATATAAAAATCTAATGCATACATATTCGTCTTGGGCCCGTGAGTGTATTTGTAACATGTTGAATGCTGCAAACATACTTTGGTACAGCTTGCTTATTAAGTCTGTGGTTAAAGGGTACAAAACAATTATTCAACTGTCTGTTCCTTTTTCAGTGAATGTTCTATACATGTGGTTTCCATCACAATGAACATCATATTTTAGAAACCTTGAATTCAACTGAAATTACATGAATAGTTTTAAAACAGAATAATAAAAAAATGTGCTTGTGCCATATTTCCATTTCCCCAATGTGAATACCTCAGCTATATTTCTGAATCACAGCGATCTCTGAAATGGCTGTTAGCATGGTCTGGATGGGGGCCCTGGTTCTTTCCTCTGGGAAAGATTTGGAAAGTTGAGTAATAAAAATTGTGAGAGTCTCACACTGCCCCTTGTGTCCTCGTAAAACCATGATCTTTAGCCAGACGTAATGATGTTGTATAATATCTCACCCATCACGTCCATTCACCCCTATTACAGTCTTAAACTCTTCCATTCAGAGAAACTTTATGTTCTGACCGGCAGTAAAAGATTAGAGTTGTGAAGGGGGGGGGGGGTCTTGAAGGGAGAACAAAACAACTTGTGTGACATCCGCGTTGAATTTGCACCTATATGTGCTTGTTCCTGCAATGCCCATATACTCTGTTAACTGCCACAGTCCAAAATGTTCAGTTTACCCTACAGTAAAAAGTAGATGAGACGCAACATGCACAAAAACCAACAGGCTGGTCGCAGCATGAAAACACACAAGCGTAGGGCTCAAAAATGTGGCTCACATATCTTATTTGCACAAAACAGAAATTAAACAGAAATTAGATTTGTCTTATAAACTGCCTGGAATTCTCAATAAAAGTTGTCAAGCAAGGCTGAAGTTTTAAGTCTCTTACTTGTTCACTAAATTGCAGACTACACTATCATATTGTAAACACACACATTTACCATACAGAGATACTAACATACAGGTGCCCACCAAAAACCAACAGGCTGGTCGCAGCATGAAAACACACAAGCGTAGGGCTCAAAAATGTGGCTCACATATCTTATTTGCACAAAACAGAAATTAAATCTAGGAATAGGCTCCCTGGTTTAATTCAGAGCTGCGTACTTTAAAGCACAATGTTAGAAAATTGGAGCGAAAATGGCGCTCTACACACCTAGAGGATTCCTACTTAATCTGGTTGGGATTGGGTCTAACATACAAGTTGAAGGTTTAGATGAAGCTAATATTTCTGATAACTCAGGAAGCTCCACAGTTTCAAAACAGTCCAAACACAGATCAGGTTCTACAGTTACTTCCATGTTGTCCTCACTTGTTGAGGATGAAGTAATCATCTTCGGGAGTATGTCAAAGATTTTCTTCTTAATAGAATCAATTTTATTTTGGAAGAAACCCATAAAGTCATGACTGCTGAGAGCTAAGGGAATGGATGGCTCAACAGAGCTATGACTCTGTGTAAGTTTAGCAACTGTGCTAAAGAGAAAACCTTGGATTATTCTTGTTCTCTTCTATTAGGATGAGAAATAAGCTGTTTTAGCTTGGTGAAGTGTTTTTTATACAACAGTAGGCTATTTTTCCCCAGATTAAAGTAGGAATCCTCTAGGTGTTAGAGGGCCATTTTCGCTCCAATTTTTTAAACATTGTGCTTTAAAAGTACGCAGCTCTGAATTTTAAACCAGGGAGCCTATTCCTAGATTTAATTTTTTTTTGTGCAAATAAGATATGTGAGCCACATTTTGGGCCCCTACGCTTGTGTGTTTTCATGCTGCGACCACCCTGTTGGTTTTGGTGGGCACCTGTATGTTAGTATCTCTGTATGGTAAATGGGGTGTGTTTACAATATGATAGTGTAGTCTGCAATTTAGTGAACAAGTAAAAGACTTAAAACCAGCCTTGCTTGACAACTTTTATTGAGAATTCCAGGCAGTTTATAAGACAAATCTAAGTGCATATCCAAACCTAATAACTATTTATTTATTTTAAAATGTTTGAATTAACAATTTAAACCCCCCTATATCATAGTCTGCATATTTTAAAGTAAAGAACTGTAAGATTATAGTAATTCTGCGACCTAAAGGGGAATTTTTTGTTTAAAACCTGTTTTTAATTGGTATCTAGTATTTAACGTATTTTAGAGTATATAAAGATTTTAATTGGCTATTCATTTTAATTTTGCCCATGAGGCTATGGTTATCAGAGTAAATACAACTTTAAAAGAGGGGAAAGCAAAAAAATCTTTTAACTCTAACCATTGTTCAACGAGTGTTCTTTTCAGCGAATGTCGCAAGTAAATTGCAGCGTTTTCTGCTAGTATTTTAAAACAAATACTGAAGCACGCCCCTCTGTTTTTAATTCGTTGATTCTAGATTCGCCTCCTAATGACGACAACCGATCAGTGTGCAGGGCTACACCCCTGACCATATCCCTCTGAGACACCTCAGCAAAGCCGCAGACACATTAATTCAATAGACAGGGATGTGAATTGTCAGAGACAATGTTCACCACTCTGGTCAGGAAAGAGAACAGTCCTCTTGATTACTTTGAATACAGTCAGTGTGAAGACTTTGTCTGAGACAATAAACAGTGACATGTCTGAGGTCTGATCACCTATTCATTAAACAGCGGATGTGTATTGACTGAGACAATGCTCGACACTTTTGGTCACGAAGGAGCACGGTCAGCTTAATTACTTTGACTACAGTCAGTGTGGAAGACTTTGTCTGAGATAATACCACATGAAACAGCTGCGCATGTCTGCCTTAATTCAATAAACAGTGACATGTCTGAGGACTTTATAACTTTTATTTTTCAGTTTCTTGAGACGTTTAACATAGACCACACCTACAGGATACAACCTATGGCTCCCACGTGGGATGAGGAGACAACTTTTCTCTAAATCCTAAATAAACTATTGCTCTAAGATGAAAAAAGAGAAGCTTAAGGTAAAAAAAATCAGCTAAAATGAATTTTACAATTCTGTCAGGTCTCTTAGAATTTTGTGTGGACGTGCCTGCATTAACCTGAGTGACCTTTAATATGGAGAAACTACATGTTTTTTTTTTTTAAATGTAAAAACATCTAAAAACATACAATTAGAAAGATTCGCTTCCTTGTGATGACAACGTCCGGTTAATGACAACATCCGGTTAATGACAACATCCGGTTAATGACAATATCCGGTTAATGACAATATCCGGTTACGCCGCCGGAAGTCCCGCCGTAATGACAACATCCGGTTAATGACAACATCCGGTTAATGACAACATCCGGTTATGTCACCGGAAGTCCCGCCTTAGGATGTCCGCTACCGGAAGTCCCGCCCACCTGTCAAAATTTTCACACCTCGTTTGATTGAAGGATGTACATTTAGTCTCTAAGGTAGCTTAATATTAAGGGAACTATTGCTGTAGTAGTTGTATTTATTTTTATTTGTTAAACAGTTTGGTTCCATTTTCAAAAAATAATTTCAGTCACACTTTGCTGCCTGGTCTTTAGTCAGACAAAAGATAATGCTAATTTAGTTGGTACAGTTTATACTAATGAACCACCAAAGATTTACAATCTAATCTTTGATCTCATGCATACAATAATCAAAAAAACATTTCTTACATGTTGTCAATGGTCAGACTATATTGGGGACCAAAAACATACGAAGTCTGACATTTTTTTGGCAAACTTACAAACTAACGTACCATTAATTTTGGTGACCTCTGATTGGTGTACCCGGGTGACATTATAGCCACAGAGAACAACAATCTCAATATATTTACACTTATCCTTATCTAGCAGTTTGAAGTAGGATTTGATGTTGCCTATTCTGGCCCCTCGAAAACATTTTAACTGATCATCGGTGTTTCTAATGCCAATAAATGATAATAACACCTGCTTTAATTCCTTTGGAGTGGTTTTGATATTTTAACAAAAGAGCTGTTGGAAAAATCCCCTCTCATCAACGGGGATTCCTCTGATTTGCATCTTATATGGTGTAGAACCCTAATTCCAATGAAGTTGGGATGTTGTTTAAAATGTAAATAAAAACAGAACAGAACAGAACAATTATTTACAAATCACTTTTTTTAACCTAAATGCAATTGAATACCATAGAAAGACATGGTATTTCATGTTGAAACTGATAAACTTTATTGTTTTTTTGCAAATATTCACTTATTTTGAAATTGATGCTTGCAACATGATCCAAAAAAGCTGAGACAGGGGCAACAACAAAACTGGGAAAGTTAATGAATGCTCAAAAAACACCTGTTTAGAACAATGATTTAGGAGGAGCATCCCCCAAAGGCTGAGTTGCTCACAAGCAAGGACTGGGGTGAGGTTCACTACTTTGTGAATAACTGATTGAGCAAATAGTCCAAAAGTTTAGGAACAACATATTCAACATATAATTGGAAGGGATGTATGTATTTCATCATCTACAGTCAATACTGTCATCAAAAGATTCTGACAAATTCTCTGCACAATGCGACAAGGCCGAAAACAAACATTGTATACATGTGATCTTCCATCCCTCAGGAGGCTCTGCAATAAAACCAACATCATTCTGTAACAGATATTACCATGTGTTTTGCTAACTGCTACCGTTTCCTGCTGTGTGGTGCAAAGTTATGATGAATGCGATGGAAAGTGACGTCAAAGTCGCATCTAATCCGCCTTGGTTGTTCCCACTGGAGTCACCTTACAAAAGATCAGATACGAGTCAGATTCAGGACCACATATGAATGTGACTCAAATGTGACTTGGAAAAGGTCAGGTACTGGCCAGATCTGAGTGTTCCCACTTGCTTTAAACAGCCAGACCTGATCACTTGACCCCAAAAATATCTGATTTGGGCCACATTTGCCTACAGTGTGAACGGGGCCTTAGTGCCCATGGCATGGGTAACTTGCACCTCTGTGAAGCGCATTATGAAGCACAAAATACGACAGTGGAGACCCCGGACTGTTAAGCTACTGAAGCTGTACATCAGGCCAGAATGGGAAAGAATACAAAGCTTCAACAATTAGTGTCCTCAGTTCCCAAATGCTTATTGTGTGTTGTTAAAAGGAAAGGTGATGCAACACAGTGGTAAACATGCCACTGTTCCAGCTTTTTTGGAACCTGCTGCAAGCATTACATTTAAAATGAGTGTACATTTGAAAAACAGCTAAACGTTTATCAGTTTGAACATAAAATATCTTGTCTTTTTAATGTATTCCAGGGCATATAGGTTGAATAGGATTTGCAAATAATTGAATTCTGTTTTAATTTACGTTTTATGAAGTCCCAAATTCAATGGAGCTATGGTTGTAATTGTTGAGCCTACCATACCAGAGGTCTGAAAAGTTTAAAATAAAACTTGAGACAAGTGTTGAGCTCTTCTTACTAGAGGCGCAAAGAGAGGTGCACAAAGTGTCGTATGGGTAGTATACGAGGCAGCAGGAGTAGCCCATTGGAGATGGTCTCTTGCCTTACCATAGGCACAAAGTCTAGGAAAAGGGTTGACCTCTCCTTACCTGGGGCAGAAAGTTTACATATGGAACGCATACTGTGTAGGTAGGGTAGGCCATTGGCGTGGTGTGGCATGAAGGTATCCTGGGACCGAACATAAAAAAAGCCTCCAGCAGGGTAGTAGAAACAAGTCTTTGAAAAGGTTTGAGCCAAAAGTTAAAAATGACTAAGTAATTTTATGGAACACATTGTGGGGCTTTGAAAAGCATTGTTTTGAATTACTTTTGCATGTCATGCCATTAGGAGATTCCCTGTTTACTGACCGAATGGCACACGTGGTCGGCCACACCGGTGCTTCAGTGGTCGATTCCTCCACTTTGTAGGCTTGACTGCAGGGGTTATGCATAAAAGCATTTAGTCCCCTCATGCTGACGCCTTCTTGGAAGCAGGACTGAAATGTCCAGTCTGCTCCACTGGTCCTTCACCGGAGCTCTATAACAGGGCGCATGACCTGGTCTCTCTCCTTGCCCATGTGACGTTGCAGCTGGAAGGCATGCTTGTTTCTCAAACCCTGTTGGGAGTCCTGGATTTTTGACCTAAGTGCCTAGGTCTTTATCTGGGAATGGCACAGCTCCTGTTAGGCTACTTACCTCCGTTCCACAGCCCGGACTTGGTGTGGCTAGGGGGCTACCTGGTTGATCCTGCCAGTATCTTATATGCTTGTCTCAAAGATTAAGCCATGCAAGTTAAGGACCCACAACTGGTACAATGAAACAGTAAATGGCTCATGAAATCAGATATGGTTCTTACTTATGGGGAGCCGATTGTAAAGTAACACAGTAAAAAATTGACAGCAATATTTTGATTAATTTAGCCTGGTATAAGAGAAAAAAAATATTGGTACATTTTTCAAGTAATATTTTCACTATGTCAGCATCACATTTACAACTGTCAGAGTTCCAAACTAAATGTTTTTTTAGCAAGTTAAATATTTAGTTAACAAGCTAAATATTTTTGCTTGCAAATTAAATTGTTACGGTTGTGTGTTTGTGTGATTCTGAGTGGTGTAAGACTGTGTGACACTAAATCCACTCTTCACTTGGACTGTGAGAGTGGAGGCGTGGTAAGGCATATTCGTCACTTCCTGTTTGCACTTGGTGAATTGTTTGGTGTGTGAAGGCTCTCTCGTTTGATCTAATTTCTCTCTACTGTGATATCTCTTACTTTTTATAATACATAAGCATGTTAAAACACATACGTTCTGTTGCTGCTTTTAACGTTTGGGGACTCTCCGTGTTTTACACGGTTTTCTAGTAGTGGTAAGGGGTCGCTAGCTTAGCGTTAGCTTTATCTCCACCATGGCTACCCGTTCTGCTGTTTCTCTGTCCGAGTCAGATGTTCAGTTACTCCTCTGCCTCCTGTAGTGATAATGGTACGTGTAATAAATGTAGCATTTTTGTAGCTTTGGAGGCGAGGGTGTCGGACTTGGAGGCCCAGCTCCGCACTGTTGAAAAACCAGCAGATAGCCGAGGCCCCTTAGCCAGCGCAGAGCCACCGAGGGTAGCTCCCCGTAGCAGTCCTCCAGCAGAGCCCACGCAGCCGCGGCCTCAGGCCAGCTGGGTGACAGTACGTAGAAAGCATAGTCCTAGATCCCAGCCCACAGGTCACCACCAACCCGTTTGCATTTCTAACAGATTTTTCCCACTCAGCGACACACCCGCTGAGAAGCCAACTCTGGTAATTGGCAGCTCCATAGTCAGAAACGTGGCACTAGAGACACCAGCGACCATAGTCAAATGTCTGCCAGGGGCCAGAACGGGCGACATTAAATCGTACCTGAAACTGCTGGCTAAGGATAAGCATAAATGCAGTAAGATTGTTATTCATGCTGGTGGTAATGACACCCGGTTACATCAATCGGAGGTCATTAAAGTTAGTGTTGCTTCGGTGTGTAAGTTTGCCAAAACAATGTCGGACTCCGTAATTTTCTCTGGGCCCCTCCCCGATCTGACCAGTGACGACATGTTTAGCCGCATGCTGTCATTTAACCGCTGGCTGTCTAGGTGGTGTCCAGAAAACAATTTGGGTTACATTGATAATTGGCGAACATTTTGGGGAAAACCTGGTCTGATCCGGAGAGACGGCATCCATCCCACTTTGGATGGAGCAGCTCTTCTTTCTAGGAATCTGGCCGAATTTATTAGTTCTTCAAAACTCTGACAACCCAGGGTTCAGACCAGGAAGCAGTGTCGTAGTTTAACACTCCTCTCTGTGCCTTCTGTACTGCTACCCACCCATTACCCTATTAAGACAGTGTCTCGCCCACGGCCAAAATTGAATAGATTAAAAAATTATCTAAAAAGAGGAAATCAGGAAAATCTAATAAAAATAAACACAATTCAGACTAAAAAAAAAATAAAACAATTAAATGTGGCTTACTGAACATAAAATCTCTCTCTTCAAAGAATTTGCTAGTTAGTGACCTGATTTGTGACAATCAGATTGATTTATTTTGCCTCACAGAAACTTGGCTACAGCAAGAGGACTATGTTACTATAAATGAGTCAACTCCTAATAATTATTTAAATTTTCACATTCCTCGAAATACTGGGCAAGGAGGAGGAGTAGCAACCATCTTTCAGTCCGATTTATTGACTAGTCCCAGACCAATCAATAGCTACAACTCTTTTGAATATTTAATCCTTAGTTTTCCTCATCCAAATTGCAAAGCACTAAAACCACTTCTGTTTGTTGTTTTGTACCGTCCACCAGGCCCTTACTCTCAATTTTTAGATCAGTTTTCAGACCTTTTATCTGATTTAGTGTTAAATACAGATAAGTTATTATAGTGGGGGATTTTAACATTCATGTAGACACTGAAAGTGATAGCTTAAATATAGCCTTTAATGGTATCTTAGACTCAATTGGCTTTACTGAAAACATTAACAAACCTACCCACGTTTGTCTTCATTCTCTGGACCTTGTGCTGACATATGGCATTGAGTGTAAAGACATAACAATATTTTCTCACAACCCTGTGCTGTCTGACCATTTTTAATGACCTTTGAGTTTAATTTAACAGAGTACTCCACACCTGAAAGAAAATTTCATTATAGTAGATCATTATCAGACAATGCTGTAACAACCTTTAAAGAATCTGTTCCACTTTTAATTTCCTCATTATCACAGAAAAACAGTGGAGGGCAATAATTTTGTTTCTTCCCCTTCACAAATTGATTCTCTTGTTCATAGTGTTACTTCATCATTGCGTGGTGCATTAGACAATGCAGCCCCTTTGAAAAACAAGGTAATTATTTATAGGAGGCTTGCTCTCTGGTTTAATTCAGAGCTGCGTACTTTAAAGCACAATGTTAGAAAATTGGACAGAAAATGGCGCTCTACACACCAAGAGGATTCCTACTTAATCTGGAAAAATAGCCTAGTGTTGTATAAAAAGACACTTCACCAAGCAAGAGCAGCTTATTTCTCATCCTTAATAGAAGAGAACAAGAATAATCCTAGGTTTCTCTTTATTACAGTTGCTAAACTTACACAGAGTCACAGCTCTGTTGAGCCATCCATTCCCTTAGCTCTCAGCAGTCATGACTTTATGGGATTCTTCCAAAATAAAATTGATTCTATTAAAAAGAAAATCTTTGACATACTCCCAAAGATGATTACTTCATCCTCAACAAGTGAGACAACATTGGAAGTAACTGTAGAACCTGATCTGTGTTTGGACTGTTTTGATCCTGTGGAGCTTCCTGAGTTATCAGAAATATTAGCTTCAACTAAACCTTCAACTTGTATGTTAGACCCAATCCCAACCAAATTATTTAAGGAAGTGTTCCCTCTGATTACCAGCCCCATTTTAGATATGATTAATTTATCTTTAGTAAATGGGTATGTACCACAAGCTTTTAAGGTAGCTGTAATTAAACCTTTGCTTAAGAAACCTTTGCTTGATCGAGATGACTTAATAAATTACAGACCGATATCCAATCTTCCATTCTTATCTAAAATTCTTGAGAAAATAGTTGCTAATCAAATGTGTGAGCATTTACACAGCAGTAACCTGTTTGAAGAGTTTCAGTCAGGCTTCAGAGCTCATCATAGCACTAAAACAGCTCTGCTGAAAGTCACTAATGATATTCTTATGGCCTCAGATAATGGACTTGTGTATGTACTTGTTCTCTTAGATCTCAGTGCTGCATTTGATACAGTCGATCATAATATTCTCTTAGAAAGGCTGGAATATGCTGTAGGGATCAGGGGAACAGCACTACGCTGGTTTAAATCTTATTTGTCTGACAAATTCCAGTTTGTTCATGTAAATGATAAATCATCTTTAAACTCCAGGGTTAATTGTGGAGTACCACAGGGTTCAGAACTTGGGCCAATTCTCTTTACTATATACATGCTTCCAATAGGTAAAATTATCAGGCAGCATAGAATAAATTTTCACTGTTACGCTGATGACACTCAGCTTTACTTATCCATTTGGACCGGAGTCTTTAAAAAATCAACTGCTTAGTCACTCACTTAACCTGGATGGCATTAACTTGACCATCGGTAAAAAAGTAAATACCCTGGTGTTATTTTTGACCAGGACATGTCATTTAAATCCCATATTAAACAGGTTTCTAGGATTTCCTTCTTTCACCTCTGAAATGTTGCCAAAATTAGAAAACTCCTGTCCAGGAGTGCCGCTGAAAAACTAGTCCATGCATTTGTTACTTCAAGGCTGGACTATTGTAATTCTTTACTATCAGGATGTCCACAAAATGCAGTTAAAAGCCTTCAGCTGATTCAAAATGCTGCAGCAAGAGTTCTGATGAAAATTAAAAAGAGAGATCATATTTCGCCTACTTTAGCTTCCCTTCATTGGCTCCCTGTTAAATCCAGAATAGAATTTAAAATTCTCCTCCTCACATATAAAGCCCTTAATGATTTAGCTCCATCATACATCAGAGATCTGATTGTTCCATACGTTCCTAACAGAGCACTTCGTTCTCAGACTGCAGGTTTACTGGTGGTTCCTAGAGTCTCTAAAAGTAGAATGGGAGGCAGATCCTTTAGTTATCAGGCTCCTCTCCCGTGGACCCAGCTACCAGTTTTAGTCTGTGAGGCGGACACCCTGTCTACTTTTAAGGCTAGGCTTAAAACTTTCCTTTTTGATAAAGCTTATAGAATCAGAATCAGAATCAGAATCAGCTTTATTGCCAAGTTTGTACATACAAACAAGGAATTTTGACTCCGGTACACTTTGCTCTTTGGGTTTTTTTTGTTTTGCACTACAGAATATACATATTTACAATGTAAAATATACACATATATAAATAAAAAGGTGCATTTGCAACAACTGTATGCTGTTTGTTTTGTATTTTATTGAATGTTCAACAGAGAAACAGCCTGAGGGAAGAAACTGTCTCTGTGGCGGCTGGTTTTGGGTGAACAGCGCTCTGTAGCGTCGCCCTGAAGGCAGAACTCTGAACAGTTTATGTGCAGGGTGTGGTGGTTCTGCAGAGATTTTTAGCAGCTCTTTTCCTGACCCTAGACCTGTATAAGTCCTGGATGGAGGGAAGGGTTCGCCCTGATGATTCTCTCTGCAGTCCTGATTATTCGTTGCAGTCTGGACCTGTCCGTTTTTGTGGATAAACCGAAACCACACCGGGGGATGGATGAAAACAGGACAGACTGAATGATGGCAGTGTAGAAGATGAACCAGCAGCTCCTGTGGAAGGTTGTACTTCTTAAGTTGCCTCAGGAAGTACGCCCTCTGCTGGGCCTTCTTCCGAACAGGGGTCTATGTGTGAAGACCATCTCAGGTCCTCAGAGATGGGGGTTCCTAAGAACCTGAAGTGATCCACACCGACACGGTGTTTGTTGAGGATGGTGAGGGGGGTGTATGGAGGTGGTTGTTTTTCCGAAAGTCCACCACCATCTCCACAGTCTTGAGTTGGGTTTAGCTCCAGGCAGTTCTGACTACACCAGTGTACAAGCCGATCCACCTCCAGTCTGTATGCAGACTCATCACCGTCCTGGATCAGTCCAATGACAGTGGTGTCATCTGCAAACTTCAGAAGTTTCACGGACGAGTCTGCTGAGGTGCAAGTCATTTGTGTAGAGGGAGAAGAGGAGTGGGGATAGAACACACCCGGGGGGGCACCAGTACTTATTGATCTGGTTCGGGAGAAGATGCTCCCCAGTCTCACCTGCTGCTGTCGGTCCGTCAGGAAGCTGTTGATCCACTGACAGGTGGAGGCTGGGACGTTGAGCTGATGAGCTTCTGGTGGAGGATGTCTGGTATGATGGTGTTGAAGGCCGAGCTGAAGTCTACAAACAGGATCCTGGCGTAGGTCCCTGGGCGGTCGAGGTGTTGCAGGATGAAGTGTAGACCTAAGTTAAACGCATCATCTGCCGACCTGTTTGCTCGGTAAGCAAACTGCAGGCGTCCAGTAGAGGGCCTGTGATGTCTTTCAGGTGCTTCAACACCAGCCGCTCAAAGGATTTTCATGACCACAGACGTCAGGGCTACAGGCCTGTAGTCATTTAATCCTAGGATGGTGGGTTTCTTGGGCACTGGATGATGGTGGATCGTTTGAAGCAGGAGGGACCTCACACTTCTCCAGTGACTTGTTGAAGATCCGGTGAAGATCGGAGCGAGTTGATTTGCACAGGCTTTCAGGCATGATGGGGAGACGTTATCAGGTCCTCCAGCTTTCTTTGTTTTTCATGCGCTGAAAGAGCCTATTTACATCATCCTCAGAGATCTTTAGTGCAGGCAGAGGATCTGAAGGTAGGGGGTTGGTTGCTTTTGCTGGTCGAACCTGTTCCTGAATAGGATGTGGAGGAGTTGGTTTGAGGTGTGAATGGCTTCTTGTCATGTCTGCAGTAGAAGCCATTCAGACGGTTGGCCAGGTTGGCCAAGTTATAGTTAGAGTGGCTTAGGTTATCCTGAGCTATCTTCCTTATTTTACCTCCGTCTTCTTCTCCCCTTGTTGGATGGAGTAAGGGGGAGTCAGGTTTAGCCTAAACCTGCTCAGTTATGGTTGAGGTGCAAACACACCCTCCATTTCTGCTACCTGTATGACCCCCTCTCTTTTCCAATGGTTATCATCAATCTGACAGAGAGAGGTATCCCAATCGTTGTGGTTTTTAGTATAACAATGGCCATCAGTGGGGTCTAGATGTACAAACTGTCTACTTTTAAGGCTAGGCTTAAAACTTTCCTTTTTGATAAAGCTTATAGTTAGAGTGGCTTAGGTTATCCTGAGCTATCTCTGTAGTTATGCTGCTATAGGCTTAGGCTGCTGGAGGACATAATGACCACTTTCACCCTCTTCGCTACATTCTCACACTATTCTTCAATTCTGTATTATTTGCTGTTATTTCAGCTTTTAACTTTGTTCTCTCTCTTTTCTCTTCCTAGAAGCTACACCTGGCCTGACTCTGTGTCTACCTGTGACACCTTTCTGGAGAGGGGAATCCTCCAAGCTTCTGCTGGCAACAACTTAATGCTGACCCTCTACCGATGATCCACATGGCCCTGTCTTTCAGTGTTTAACCCTTTCTTTCTGCTAGACATGGCTACTGACTGAGCTTTTACTGTAACTAACTCTATGTGCTCTCTTTCAGATTCTAACCTTGAAAACTGGCTCAGAGTTTATCTGTTCTTTCTTTCTAGATGAAACGACTAAAGGAGCTACATCCATTAACATTTACTTTTCCTTCCCATAGAAAGTACTCCTGGATCAGTGCTTCTTTGTTCTCTTTGTATCTCTGCTCTGTTCTCTCTAACCCCCAGTCGGTCGTGGCAGATGGCCGCTCACCACTGAGCCTGTTTTTGCTGGAGGTTTCTTCCTGTTAAAAGGGAGTTTTTTTCCCCTCCCACTGTCACTACATGCATGCTCAGTATGAGGGATTGCTGCAAAGTCAACGCCAGTGACTGTCCACTGTCTCTACATGCTCATCCGGGAGGAGTGAATGCTGCAAGTCACTGACTGGATGCAATCTGCTGGGTTTCCTTAGATAGAAAGTAGATAGAAGTGCCTTGAGACGACATGTGTTGTGAAGTGGCGCTATATAAATAAACTGAATTGAATTGAATTGAATTGAATTGTGTGCCTGTTAAGAGGAGCACTGCTGGTGGGCGTGGCGCACAGTTGATCGCTGTTCACCTTCAAGCGATAATCAGCTGCAGAGTTTAATAGGAGCTGCTAGACAAGCATTCATCACCTGATGGTCCACATAGTTGGTTACCTCTGGCCCTCTGAGTTCCTAGTTTCATGTTAGAAGAATCTTGCCTGCTAAGCCAGAGATTACCCTGCCCTAAACTTACTTGCTCTTGTTGCTGTTACTCCCAGGTTCTTGATCCAGCCCTCGTTCCTGATATGACTGCAGCTCATTGAAGATTGGTTGCTTCTGCAAAACCACCTCAAGCTGTCATCTTCCAAACCAAGTCGCTCTAAGCTTCTGCCTGCTCGCTCTCCCGCAGACCAGCAGAATTACCCACGGATCTCATAAACCAACCACCACCAGATGAACCCCGCAACTGTTAACCCACCTCGGTGCTTTTACCCGGAATCAGGAAAGTAAGCTCCTTCCTCATTAACTGCCTCTCTGATGAACCGATTAACCTCAGAATTAAAGAAAAACTTTGCTGAGGCTTCAGTACTCACTCAACCTGACCCTTCTAAACAATTTATCTCAGAAGTAGACGCTTCAGATGTAGGTGTAGGGGCGATACTTTCACAAAACTCAGAGCCAGATAACAAATTTCATCCTTGCGCCTTCTTAACCCGGCATCTTGCTCCCAGGAGAAAAATTATGATGTTGGCGACATCACATTGACTTTTGAAGAATGGCATCATAATCCCCATAATAGTATGGACTGACCATAAGAACCTTTCTCATCTCCAGGAAGCCAAGCGTCTGAACTCGAGACAGTCACGTTGGTCTCTGTTCTTTGCATGTTTCAATTTCATTATTTCCTATCTACCAGGTTCTAAGAACACTAAGTCAGATGCCCTATCCAGGCAGTTTTCCTCAGACGAGGAGGCCCCAGTCGACACTATCATTCCCCCCTCATGTGTTGTCGGAGCTCTTACATGGGATATTGAGGAACAGGTCCTTCAGTTTTATTTATTTATTTATTAATAATTGTCCTTCAAGCCTAGAGATCCGAACTAGACCCAGGTAATGGTCCAGCTAACAGGACCTTTGTCCCTAGTTCTGTTAATTTGAAGGGGTACTCAAAGAAGCTCTCCCCCAGGTTCATTGGCCCTTATTCAATCTCCTCCGTGCTGAGTCCCACCACTGTGCACCTGGACATTCCCCCCAGCCTGAAGATTCACCCGGTGTTTCATGTTTCTATGCTTAAACCTGTGTTATTTGATCCTTGTTCCTCATTAGCTGCCTCTCTGATTAACCTTCCCGGGAGAACACTGAACTAACTGAGCTTCCTCTTCGCAAACCTGTCCATTCCCAGTTCCTAGATTCCAGAGTCCTGAACCCAAGTCTGAAGAAAAATAAAACTTTGTGTACAACTTTCTTTGTCTCCCTGTCTGAGTGGTTCTGCATGTGGGTCATAAAATTAACTCCTAATATGACATGAATATTTATTTTACAAGCTATATATTTAGCTCCAAACGAAATATTTAGTTAGCAAGCTAAATATTTAAATCCAAACTAAATATTTAGCTAGAAAGCTAAATATTTTGCTTCCTCCTAGAAGACACCAGAAGACATGTTAGGTTGATCACTCTCATAGAACCTGGTGAAAAGTTAATCTTTAAGTAATTTAAACTCTAAGATTTAACAAATGGTGTTAATGTTTTTCGCATTTTCATCATAGTTACTGGTGCATAACCATGGAAATGGTATAGGTTTGTGCCTCACATACCACCTTCATAACAGAGTTGCGTTAAGAAAGAAGTCAATATGGGAATAGGAGTGATGGACCAGTGAAAAAAAGGAAATTTATCTGATGGGTGACAAGAGTTCTTCAACCGCAATCTTTGTATTTGGAATTGTATTCTTGCCTCTAGACTTTGCTTTAATATATTTACTGATCACCACGCATGACTCTCCTGGCCCTTAGGGGGTGACATGGAGTTAGAAAGGAGGGTGGTGCGAGTCAGCCTCAGAAAACAATCAAAATTCCAACACTTCCTTTTGGGAACAACAACGTTTGCTGTTTGACTGTTCAAACAGTGGTTTATGACAACACTGTGATTTAAGTGTTAAAAAGGCAACCTCACGGTAATATAATCAATATTGTGCTATGCTTCACTTTGCAATAAGGGGATATTGGCCATTCAGCTATGTGATTCACCCCCATTCCAGCAAGGTGGGTTAGAATAACGAGAAGAGTTAAATCTGGCCACAAATCGCGTTTCTACAAAAAAACAACACAGTGTCTGATTAAATATCTGTGCATCAATGTCTTAGGTTAGATATTGAAATTAACTGCAAATTTACATGAGGTTTCAAATTGCGGTCTTACACAAAACACGGTGCAGTGCGAGATTCAAAGTTTTCTACCAGTCTGTGCACAGTTCAAGTCCATGTTACATCCATGGCTGGCTGGGCCACAACAGATGCAAATGGACTGGATGAGAATGATGTACTGTGGCATAATGTCCAAGCTACCGCACCCTGTTAGCGTTTATAAAACTTTCTCTTAAAGGAACGACTCTCAAACAGAACTAAATTTGTAACACTTTCAATCCAAGTAAGGCAGAGGAATGGTTACAGAGATCAGACTGAGGCTCCCGTCCTGGATTGTCGCGTTGACCAAAGTGACGAAGCAGCCTCAAAAGGTCACATTTAGTTTTATATCTGGCACTGCCATGCAAGGGATGTACACCCCCTCAGTGTTTATCAGTAGACTATGTGTCACCATTGTGGTGTCTATCTGATTGGGTATGTAATAGCAGGTGTCCAATCCTTAATCTAAGTGTTGCTGCAGCTTTTTAATCAACCCAGTTACAGACTGTTCCACAATCAAACCCAATGTACTAAACTTAATGTCAAATTGTAGGTCATTTGTCCTTGTAATGTACGCCAATCAGGATTCTATCCATATCCTAACAAAAGTAAAAACATCAGAATTCATACCTTATCATTATGGTGTGAGTGGGAAAAATCATCTATTAGTAATAATAAGAAAGGCTATTCCTAACAAAAACCTGTTTATCCTGGGGCTATGGGAAATTTAAATATGTCAAGAGCTACAAAGCCAAGTAAGACCCCTGTATTATCCTTGGGTTGCATGAAAACGGAGGCATTGGTGTTGGAGAAGGAACAGGAAAACCAGTGGCTGCCTTTTACTTCTCTGGCATATGAGAGACACACTCCCTGCACTCAGTGTACAATGGTACTTGAAGCAGAGCTTTGAAGCTTTCTTTTACTCCGTCAGCTCCATTAACTTGGAATCATCTCTAAAAGGATTTGAAACTCTCTGATATGATTTATCTGGGTGATTTGGATATGTGGGTCAAAAAAATGGCAGTACGCAACTGCTTTTGTTCTTAATTATGGTGTTATTCTTTGTCATGCTTTTGTTCTTAATTATGGCTTTTTAGTCTTTTATCTTTTTTAATCTTAAACTTGTCATGATGAGTTCTGAAACAGGATACTCTAGACCAGAGAGACAGAAGGGTTTCAAACAAGTTTATTGAAATTAGGTTTTTTGGGAGTGTCGGGACTCCGTAGGCATCTGGCTTCAGGGATCAGCTCACTATGAGAGAGAGGACAGTTATTGACTGGAAGATGTTTCTGAATGTTGAATGTTTAAATGCAGGCCGTACTTGTGGATGAGTATGTTGGTTCTGGGGAGAAGTGAGCAAGCCATGGGACTGAGACTGACAGGCGAGCGTGCTGTGCAATCGGGCTCCTCCAGGTGGTGAGGTGTTGGAGGGTGGACATTTTACAATCTGATCCTGTGGATCCTGAGCAGTCCTCTGCCTGAGGTCAATTCACTGAAGTATTTACCACTTGGCAGGAGACTGAACCACGATGGGTTTTCCAGGAAGTGGGTTTTGCTGACAGCCAACTGGGTAAGAGCCAGGCCCATGAAGGGCTTATCCAGAGCAGGGTCCGCTGACAGCAACCTTCAAGAAGGAACAGAGCTGGGTCTAACAAACGGCAGGAAAGCACAAAGGCAAACACGGAGCAGGCTTTGTTGGTCTGATTACCACTGGGCAGAGTAAACAATCCAACGGCTCTTCCAAGGTCAGAGGAGGACCCAGGAACCTTGGGCTGAGTTTGGGGGAGTAGGCCTTCAGGGGAAAGTTTCTCTCAGAAAGCCATACCTCTTGACCTGGGATGTAACTTGGAGCCGGTCTCCTCCTCAGGTCCACATGTCGTTTATTGCTGAGTGATGGTTGTTGGAGTGCAGTCTTGGTGATGTTCCAGGATCCTTTGAATCAGTTGAAGTGGGTTCTGACGGATGGAAGAATGGGTTCTGGGCAGGAAGATGGAAGGAGTGACAGCTGATAACCCAGAGATGCCTCGAACAGTGACAGACCAGTGGCAGCAGAAATGTGAGTTATGGGCGTATTCCGCCCAAATGAGATTGTCACTTCAGGTTTGAGGATTATAGGTGCAGAGGCATCTCAGGGTATTTTCCATCTCCTGATTTAAGCGTACACATTGACCATTTGTCTGTGGGTGAAAGTCAAAAGAAAGTTTAGGTTTATGTCAGAAATGATTTCTATGAGTCTGTGGATTCTGAAAACTTGATTCAAAAGGATCTAGGCAGTGACAGCAGCGGAGGGCAGTTTGGTAAGGGCGATGAGGTGACATGTCTTGGAGAAATGATCAATAACAGAGAGGATAACAGTTTTGTGATGAGAAGGAGGTAAACCGATGACAAAATCCAGGGCAATATGGGGCCTCGGTCGACTGGGGATGGATAGTGGTTGGAAGAGACCGGCTGGGGCTTGATGGGTGTTCTTGTTACGGGCGCAGATGGAACATGAGTATTCAACCACATCTCAGTTGAGAGTGGGCCACCAGAAATAACTTCGGATAAAGGCCTGGAGGAAAATGTGCAGGGATGAAGTTTGTCATCAACAGTGGATTTCTGTGAGAGAATAGCACCAACTCCAGTATTGGAGGCATCCTCCTCCAGAACAAACTGGAGTTTTGGGTCAGGGTGCACTAAAACGGGGTCTGAGGAAAACCTCTCTTTGAGGTTCTGAAAAGCTTTCTCTGCATCTGGAGTCCACTGAAAAGGAGTCTTGGTGGACATGAGCACCGTTAAAGGTGAGGCTGGAAGACTGAAATTTCTAATAAACCTTCTGTAGAAATTTGCAAATCCTAGGAACCTTTGAAGCTCCCTTCTGGTATCAGTTCTGGGCCAGTCCACCACTGCCTGAATCTTGATGGGATCCGCTTTCACCTGTCCACCCTCGAGAATAAAGCACAAAAAAGTTGGACACGTGAAACTCACTTTTTTTGGCCTTGACAAACAGGCGATTCTCCAGCAGCCTCTGCAGGACCTTTCTGACCTGGATGAAAGGGAGTCTACATCTTCAGAAAATATAAAATATCATCCAGGTATACAAACACGAAAACATTGATGAAATCTCTAAAGACGCCATTAACCAGGGCCTGTAACCTTGCAGATGCGTTGGTCAGGCCGAAAGGCATGACCAAATATTCAAAATGCCCCAACGGGGTTTTAAATGCTGTCTTCCATTAGTCATCCTCTCTGATTCGGACCAAGTGGTAAGCGTTTCTGAGGTCAAGATTTGTGAATATAGGTGCGCCTCACACAGTTTCAAGGGCGGAGGCCAAGAGAGGTAATGGATATTTGTTTTAATAGTAATTTGGTTTAATCCTTGACAATCAATACAGGGTCGCAGGGAATTATCTTTCTTATTGACAAAGAAAAACACTGCGCCAATTGGAGAGTAGGATGGTCGAACGATGCCAGCTTTAACAGAGTCATTAATATAACTCACTATAGTCTCTTCTTCAGCTCCTGAGATGTTATAAAGGCATCCAGAGGGTAGTGGAGCGCCAGGGAGTAGATCAATGCTACAATCGTAGGGGCGATGTGGTGGCAGGACAGAGCACAGCTTTACTAAAGACCATCTTAAGGTCATGGTACAGGGGAGGAACATGGGACAGATCGGGCTGGAACTTGGAGGGGTTAGGCTGAGAAGAGCTGGAGGCAATGGCAGAGTGAAAGCAGGACACGTGACATTGCCTACTCCAAGACTCAATCTGTGAGTTGATCCAATTTAAATGAGGGTTAAGGAGTTTTAACCATGGGTGATCTAACACTACATGAGCCTCTTTTATGGGAAAAATTAAGAATGAGATTTTTTTCTTGATGCTTACCAGAAGCAATGAAATGGAGAGGATGAGTTTCCAGATGGACTGCCTTCTAAGGCAGACACTTGTAATGGGTTGGTCAGATCAGTGGTTGGGATGTTTAATTCTCTAACTAATTCAGGACCGATGAGATTCTGCTCAGCGCCAGATTCAACCAGAGCCTGGACAGGAACTTGGTCTTGTTCAACACAGAGTAGTGATCTTAGATGGAATCTGGGGTGGTTAGGAAGAGAAAATGGGCCTGTCAGTTTCCCCGTTCCTACTGACGGTCTCTGTCTTTTGGTCGAACCGGGCAATGTTGTCGAAAGTGCCCCACTTCTCAACAAAACAGACACCTCCCAGATGAGAGGCGTCTGGATCTCTCATCTGGAGTGAGACTGGTATGGTCAAGCTGCATAGGTTCGATCTGGGGGGAGAGAGCAACAGGTTTTATTTTCATTTCTGGAGATTGTATGACAGACTGGTGGTTTTGGTTTATTGATTCCATTTTGGTTTGACTCCTCTTCTCCCATAGTCTCTCTCTCAATCTATTATCAATACAAATAGAAAGGTTCACCAGATCATCCAGAGTCTCGGCTTCCTCTCGGCTCACTAATTCGTCTTTTATGTTATCATTAAGGGCGTTTCTGAAAGCACCTATCAGAACTAGTTCATTCCATCCTCATTCTGCAGCCAGGGTCTTCAGAGCCAGGGCTTCATTGCTGTGTTTAAGGGAGAAGGTTTTCCGAAGAGATCTAGAAGACTGGTCAGGGTGAAGTACTGTATGGTTGTCTCATCTATTAATGTTTCGGGCCACCTTAATGCTTGTCCCCGCAGAAGGCCGATGACGTATGCAATTTGGCTGGCGTCGTCCGGAAATGAACCCTTTGCTTGGTGGAACACCAATGTACATTGTAAAAAAAACCCTTACTTCTATCCAGGTCTCCCGAAAAGGGCTCAGCTGTAGGGGGCGATATGTTCCAGTAGACGTCTCCGCTGACAACCGGGTTAGGACAGGCAGCCAGAGGAGGAGCTGTGGGCCTGCTGGATAATCCCACTGAGAGCTGGTTCTGGATAGCCTGGATGCAATGGGAAATCTCCACCAAGGCTAAATTTGTGGAGGCTTGCTGCTGTTCCAAGGACTGAAGGTAGGAGTTATGTTGGCCCAACAATATGCCTTGTTGAGATAGTACCTTCTGAAAGTGTGCTGCAGAGTCTGGTTGGTCGGATTGTTCTGTCATGATGAGTTTTGAACCAGGAGACTCTAGAGCAGCACACCAGAGAGACAGGAAAGATTTAAACAAGTTTATTGGAATTAGGTTTTTTGGCAGTCTCGGGACTCCGTAGTCATCTGGCTTCAGGGATTGGGTCACTATGAGAGAGGACGGTTATTGACAGGAAGACAGGCGAGTGTTTTGTGCGAGCGGGCTCCTACAGGTTTTGAGTGGCGTTGGAGGGTGGACAGGCAGTGCATGTGACAAAACCTTTTGACAGTGTGGAGTATTTTATATGCACCTATGCTGTTGTTCTGTATTCAACTTTTATGATTTTATATTATATTGGAACAGGTGTCCCTTGAAAATAAGAATTTATTTCTCAAGTAGATTTATCCTGTATAAATAGGTCAAATGAAAAAAGTGTAATTCAGAAAATGGTATACTTATTTGCCAACAAAGTTTCAACCTCGATAAAATAACTTTATCAACTTTTAATTTCCCTTAAAAGCTGGATAACACTTTACCTCCTTCAGCGTAACTGAATTCATAAAAGATTCAACCCCTCTGGAACCTGAGAAATTCTATTATTAAAAGGTGTAAGATGGTTCTTTACTCCTAAGAGAATGTGTGATTTCAAAGAAGAGGCAGAGTAAAGCTTCGTTATAGATAAGAGAGTCAGCTGCAGGGAAATATTGCTTAACTCATTCTAGACTGCCATTGTATTTGGTCAGTCCAGAAGGTAAAGGTGGTTCAAAAAAGGCACATCATTATTGTGGTCTACAATAGAGCCTCTCCTGTTAGCCCAAATATATCTGCTTTGGGATTGTGAGACTGAAGGGTTGTGTGTCTAACCAGGTAGTCAGCAGCAGAGGGGCACCACAGGGGACTGTACTCTCACCATTCCTTTTCACTCTGTACACCTCAGACTTCCACTACAGGACAGAATCCTATCATCTGCAGAAATACTCAGATGATTCTGCAGTTGTGGGGTGGATCAGAAATGGACAAGAAGCTGAGTACAGGGAGCTGGAGGACCACTTTGTGGAAACAATTATGTGATCTTGAAGATGAATAAAAGAAAGGAGATGATTGTAGATTTTAAGAGAAACAGGAATAGGTCAAAAACTATTTTCAGCACGGGAGAAGAAGTGGAGGTGGTGGAGTATAAATACCTCAGCGTTCACATGGACAACAGACTGGAGTGGAGATGCAACTGTGAAGCCGTCTACAAGAAGGGACAGAGCAGACTGTACTTCTTGAGAAAGCTTAGGACCTTCGGTGTTTGCAGCAAGATTCTGCAGATCTTCTAGTCTGTTGTGAAGAGTGTGATCACTTCTGCCATCATCTGCTGGGGTAGCAGCATCAGAGCCAGGGACTTTAAAAGCTCAACAAGCTAATAAAGAAGGCTGGCTCTGTTCTGGGGGCTCCTCTGGAGATCATTGTGCAAAGGATTCTTCATAAAATGAAGAACATTATTGAAAATCCTGAACATCCTCTTCATGAGACTGTCGTATAGCAACAGAGTGTCTTCGTCAGAGGCTTCGTCAGATCTGCTGTAAGACAGACCTCTACAGGAGATCCTTCCTGCCCACAGTCATCAGCATCTACAACAGCTCTTTGAAGAAACCTGCATAATAAGAGTTGCAACAACATTTAATTTCCCTTTGGGAATAATAAAGTGTTATTGAATTGAATTGAATTGAACTGAATTGAATTGAATTTAATGGAATTGTGTCAGTGCACAAGCTTTTCATATAAGTGGAAATTCCACGGACTTGTTACTGATAATTTTACAGAAGTTATGATACCCATACTGGTAACATTTTGGTTGGATGGCACAGGAAAGCAGCTGGAAAAAAATCAGTGAGTACTATGAGCACAGCAGTGTTATGATTCCCTTCACAATTGAAATTATTTTTTTTAAGGACAGTATATAAAAATACTCAAAGATTTTTCATCTTGCTCTCAGTGGAAGACACACACGTTCTCTCTCCCTCCCTCCCTGCTGATCCCTGCTTCTGCTTTTGTCTGTATTTTTCTCAGAGCCTCGCTTTGCATATCCTCCAAACTTGTAAATTATGGATTTGGTCAGCTGGTCTCTCAACGTAATTGATAAAAAAAAATTTTTCAACGGGAAGACAGGGTAAAGAAGACCCTCTTGTCCATACAGGACGTTCTTCTCTGGATACACAATGGATTCTTGGCAGCAGTGGAAGAGTGCGTGCCTGACTATGATGTTGGTCGCAGATGTAGAAAATGTGTACATATTTGGACTTTTGATAACAGGATTTCTGCTTTTTGGAGTTGGTGGTTACCTGGCTTATCGAGTGATTCGCAATACGTTGGCGGCTGTTCAAAGCATTCCAAAGCTGCCTGCGATGTTGGATGGAGTCTGTAGAGCGATCAACACTCAGACTGAAATTTTAGGAGAGCAGAATTGCCAGCTGGACACGATTCTTGTACAGAATCACAGCCTGGCAGTGGTTGGACTCAGAGGTTAAAGGATATAATCTTGGAGAAGTTGTACGCTCGAGATCTGCGGAAAATACCAGAAATTTGGCTTTTGGATTCACAATTGAGACATACCAGTAAAACTCTTAAGTTAGTTGGAAATTCACAACTGCCTGAACCACAACATTTATTTTTTTTCTAAATCTGGCGCCCCAATGTGGCCTTGGAAACTTCTGCTAACTGGCTATCGACAAAATATCTCCTGGGTTATATAAACACGACACTGTTCCCCAGCACTCCCCTACCAGCTTTGTGCTGATAGGGCTATGCAGCCGATTGAGAAAACTTCCACCTCTCGTCTCAAGGACAATGGCACTTCTATCAGTGTTGACAGTCTAATTCTTGCAAACACACTCAGACTTATATATTCGCACCCTAAAGATTCCACCGTACCCTTGCTAAATCTTTACTTATATGTGTGTTGCTTACCCCTGCTGAGGTTTTTTTGTACTACTTCAGACTGTATTCTGCTAAGAATAGTCTTTTTTTTCCTCCTATCTTACTTTACCTAAATGTGTGATTTCATTACTTTTCATAGATTTTCAGACTTCTCAGAAGGATTACCAGCAAAAGCAAATATTATTAGTATTTGAAAATTTGACTGCAGCTGTTTTTACACCATAGATTTTTAGATTTCTTAGAAGGATTGTATTACAACAATTTCATACCAGTGAAAGCCAAACATTATTAGTATTTAAAAAGTTTGGACCTACCAGTGACCCAGCTTCTCTACTTAGACTTCAGTGAGTGCCCATGACTGTTACCATTTGAATGATGGGACCACAGCTGCCTCATACCAGCGAACTCAAGGACTAATATTATCATTTTTCTTCTAGCACAGGATGAATTCCTTACCACAGAGGACTTAATGAGCTAATTACCTCTATTAGAAAGATTGGATTAGAACCAGCTCTTACCAGTAAACCCCCAAGGATTATTAGTGTCATTTGATTTGTTTTTCTGTGTTTGATTTTCTGTATCATTGTAATGTCTTTCCTCGTGTACAGCGCTTTGAGTGCCTTGTTGCTGAATAGCGCTAAATAAATAAACTTGACTTGACTTGACTTGACAGCAAAGCAGGTTAAAAAAGAAGTATATATATATATATATATATATATATATATATTATATATATATATATGAACAGGGAATGTTTTTCCTAGATTTCATTTTTCTGTCTTTTTACTCTTACAACCTTCTCTAATCACAGCCCCAGCAGCTCAGTCGAAATTTGTGATATAACAGACATTTTCACAGAACTTTTGAATTCACCCTTCTGTGACTTCTTTACATTTTGTCATGTAAGACACCCTAAAGTCACTGCCAACCCTTCTTTCAACAGTCTCCCACCCCTCTGTCTCCGCCTCTTGCTCTCTCACCCAGAATAGTTGCTAAGCAACAGAGCCAGTGTATAATTCATTTACCCAGTGCATGCAAATATATGAACAATTAACCACTTCTGTTTGCATAATAGATTAGGAAAGGAGGTAGAGGGGGAGGAGGTTGAGGTAGAGGGGGGCTATTTAATTTCCAGTTCAACTCATCCTGCCTGGTGACACAAAGCAAATGAGCAGAAAGAGAGCTAAAAAGAAATGGAGAGAGAGCATGAACCAAATAATTTCCATTCCTTCTCATCTCGATAACTGCCTCATTGCATTCTTTCTCAGCATTCGTTCAGTTTTATAGAGAGAGTAGAGGAGGAGCAGTACTGCAAATTACCTCCACTGCAACGCACAGTAAAAGTACAAAACACGCACACATGCACACACACGCATGCAGGAACATTATAATTACCACCCTGCGCTAAGCTCAGCCTCCGCTCAGCAGTCATTGATGTGCAGATGAAGATGGCCGCCGCATGTTTTTGCGCTGAAAGAAAACCATGTTTTGGTTGGGCTCTGTCAACGGAACAGCTGGATTGCCATTTTTCACTCAAATTAGATTTCAGCTGAAGCACCGGTGCTGGGGGAAATTAAATCACACAACAAGAAGCAGAAGGAGAGAGCAGCCATTTTCTCTTTTTCTGTCTTTTCATACTCTCCCTAATTTGGTACAAAAGAAGGTTCAGAGCAGGGCACAGCAGTCAAGCTGCACCCATCCATCTATTCATCTGCCTCTCTATCCAATGGTGCAGCTACCCCATCTATTTTAACATCCATGTTTTATATTTGTGTAGAATTTCTTCTGTATAATTTTACTTATACAGAGTTTTTAAGACAACCTTTCCCAATCAATACCCCCGTAGATTTGTTCTAGGTTTATTTATTTATTTATTTTTTTCACATGTCCTTTCAGGGTATTTCAGGCATACTGTGTAGAGAGGCTGGTTGCCTACATGTGCCAGGGCAGATTTGCTCCACAGACAGGATATCTCAAGACGGAATCCTAATTGTGTGACTGACTTTATTAAATCAATATGTATGCGTGTGTGTGTGTGTTTAACGAGAGTAGCAAAAGGACAGGTGGACCCGGCTCCAAAAAGCTGCAGCCCCACGCAGGCGGACACAAGGCATCACCCCAGGGCAGCACCAAGGTAGGTTGTCAGTGAAGCTGGGAGCAGCAGCCCCCAGGCCAAAGAGACACAGGGTGAGACAAAGGGCTCTGAGCCCCCACGGCCCAGCCACACTGCCATCTCCAGCCACGCAGGCCAAACTCAAGACCTAGCCTCCTCGGTCGCCCAGGGCCTTCATCAACTCCCAGCAGTAAAACCACAAAGCACAAGGCAGGAGAGATTCCCCCAATGATACATTTTTTTTAAAGGAGTTTATTTTCCTCACACATTAATTACATTTTAAAATCAAACTATCATATAGTCTAATATTAACATTTGGTGACTAATTTACCATCCAATTTCATACATCAGAAACAAGTGTAAACTTAAGCCAGCTAGATAGCAACTGTTAACCTGAACCACCTTCAACCAACTAAAATGCAGTTAATAAATGTTTTTCCTTATATAGCACCTTTGAGAACATAGATCACAAAGTGTTTTACAAAAAACAAAAACTTTACCTTTTAGAATATCCAAATAGTTAATCAAAAGCGATAAAAAAAAATACTTTTAATTTTAAAGCTAAACTAAAGGGGAGAGGGTTCCAGAACTACTCTAACCTCAAAATATCATAGCTGAATATCTAAATGCTATTTTATTTTATGCTATTTTATGAACCTTTCACCACTCATCCACGTTGGCATTCTGCGGTTAATCACAGAGAAGCTGATAAATGTTTACACAGGAAAGACAGAAGGCACCACCAATAATCTCTCTGTGTGAAACATACTGAGAACAGAAAATCTAAAATGTTTCCATTTCCATTCTGAGTAACTACCACATAGAAATGTAAGGCAGTGTAAAAAGTAAATTTGATCGAGGTCATTTAAACTGCTTTTGTGTTTTTACTTTTTTACCACTTTTTACTTTTATATCAGTTACTCTGACAGGTATCTCTTTACATCTTCAATTCTTAGTAGGTTTTACCAAGGAAGATTATTAGTGGTAAAACATCTCCGACCTCCATTACCTGTGTAAACAATCATGAGCTTCTTTTTAAATAACCACCAATTGACAGGGTTGTTAAATAATGTGCACATAAAAAGCTATGACGTTTTAGAGGCTGGACTGGGTTTGCAATGGTAGAGGTTCGCTTTGGTCTCGGCCCCGTCACATAAGCAGTTAGGTTTAACCTCCAGGACCAGCTAGTCTGGATTTATGAAATGAAAACAGCGAGAGAAATTAAAACAGAGCAAGAAATTCTGACATATCCCTTAAGTATTACTGTATGTGTATCCTGTCTCATGAGCATCATCTTAACTAAAAAGAGTGGAAACAAATAACTTCAGGCTAGTTTCTCTCATATCTGTAACTAAAACCTAAAGAATTCCTACTTGTAAACAGAGTAGAAAACTCTTTGTGTTTATCATCTGACTAATGAATGAAGCATCCATGTCTACATTCATACTGCAGGTATTAATGCACAAATCCGATTTTTTGCAGAAATTTGATTTATTTTGCGTGGTGGTTCACACTACTATTTAATTGCAACAGTCATCAGATTTGCACATGCAGAAGGAGAATAGAAATATTACAAAGCGCTATATAAATAAACTGAATTGAATTGAATTGAAAGCAGAACACTGTTTACTGGAGTAATAACAGATGCAGGTGTCTTTGCGTTAAGTTGAGCAATAGGAGCCAACAATATTATGACCGCATTGTAACAAGGCAAAAAAGGTAAGAAAAAAGAGAGCACAGCTATTAACAATGGCCTTGTGTGGAGCAGTGACTGCTCCGTCTGCAAAAGAATGAGTGTGTGGAAGGTAGTCGGGGCCAGGAAGATGACTTAAATGTCGAATAAAATGCAACATGACCATTCAGAGTGCGGACACTCAGATACCTATCCGATTTAGTACCACATATGAAAGTGGATCAATTTGGACTTTTTTTGCAGGTGAAAAGATTGGATATAGCCCCTCCTTGAACCACCACCTTAACGTGGTGGAGGGGTTTGAGTGTTCAAATGATCCTAGAGGCTATGTTGTCTGGGTCTTAAATGCCCCTGGTAGGGTCTCCCAGGCAAACAGTTTCTAGATTATGGGTCAAACAAAGAGCGGTTCAAGAATCCTTCATGGGGACCCAAAAATCGGAGGAAACGTGACGTCGCCCGGGACGGCGGACCGGGGGTCCCACCCTGGAGCCAGGCCTGGGGTCGGGACTCGTCGGAGAGGCGCCTGGGGGCTGGGTTTTGCTTCCCCCGGGTCCCCGGGCCGGGGGCCAAAGCCCAAACGAGAGACGCAAGGGCCCATCCCCCCGGGGGGCCCCCCCCCCTAAAGGGGAAACCCGTGAGGGACCGGTGCAAAAGAGGATTAGGGGGGTTGGGGGGGACAAAAAGGTGGGGACCTCAGCCTCCCCCCCCCCGGGGTGCTTAGGCTGGCTCTGGGGACGGGGAAAATTTTACCTCACTGGGGGGGAAGGGCCTGAGCTTGTGCCGGGAGGTCGAGAGATATCGACTAAAATTAGTCGGGCCCCGCCTCCCCCAAACGGCGGGGGCTCTGGAAACCCATCCCCTTGAGAGGGACTGGACTCTCCTTCTACTCTGGAGGGGCCCCACGGGGAAAAGGCCCGCGGCTGGGGGGGTTTTGCTTTTTTGCACCCCAACTCAGCCGCTATTGTTGGGGGTTTTTCCCCCGGTGGATGCGGGGTCGCATCCCTGGCCCTTCGGGTCGGGGATAGGTTTCTATTTGTCGTTTTGGGGGGCCCTAGGGGCCAGGGGTAGTGCGGAGTCCCCGGCCTTCTTGGGTGCCCCTGTCGGGGGTGCTGGAATTGCCCCCCCCGGGAAACCCCTTTATTCTGCTGGGGGGGTTCAAACGCCCACGGGGGAAACGACAGTGGACCCCTTTGGAAGGCGTGATCGGGGAGGAAGGCCTCCCCGATCTGAATCCGAGTGGGTGTTTTGTTATTGGACTTCTGTGCTAGTCCCGGATTTTTCCATAATGAAACACCATGTTTTAAAAGGATAAGGGTGTTCATCAGGGGACTTGGCCCCAGACCCCAAAGGCAGGGGTCCATGACCGACTTTGTTGTCGTACCATTCCAACCTTTCGGCCGCATTTTTGGGACACTCGGGGTGAAGAAAGGGGCTGAGCTGTCCACTTGTAAACCCCCTTTGGTGGATGAGTTGGGATCCGAGGGAAGGGGGGAAAGAAGCCAAAACGGGACTTTGGCAGGCCCAAGCGCCCCATAGTGAGGGTTGCTGGGGGAAACCCCCTGGCGGAGGCCCTTGGCCAGGGGGTATTCAACTCCCACCTCCGGGAGAGCTTTGACCAGAATTCCGGGGGGTTTTTGGAGACAAAAGAGTTCGAAGGGGACCATGTTTCTCAGCATCTATTGTCGATGCGCTGGCCCGTAGCTGCGGCCGGGTAATTTCCTGCGGTGCCTTTTCGGGGGAAAGCAATCCCAGAACCCGGGGGGTGGACACCAAAGCAGTAAGGGATGCTGTCAAGCTGAAGAAGGAGTCCTATCGGCTGTGGGTTGGGGGTTTTGGTGGCCCTCCTGGGGGCGGCTGGACTGAAAACGTGAGGGCCACCGTGCCTGCGGCCCGAGCTGGGGGCAGGGGCCCAAAAATTTTCGGCCGGGGAGGAGGTTCGGTGAGGCCATGGAGAAGGACTACCGGGTTGGCCTTGAAGGGTTTTTCGGGAAAACCGTCCTCCCGCCTCAGGAGGGGGAAGCAGTGTTTCGCCAACAATTTTTTTATAGTGGGGGTTTGGGGAGGCTGCTGACCTCGACTGGGGAATTATCGGGGGGGAAGGGAGTACTCCGAGGATCTCCCTCAATCCTGCCATCCCCCGCATTTCCCTGGTGGAAAAAGGGGCGGGGGACTGGGGGTTTGGACTCTTTCATCAACCCAGGCTGAATTTCCACCGAGGTGGTTAAAACTCCGTGGGGGCAAGGCTTTGGGGGGGGGGATGAATCCCCCCTTGAGTTACCCCCAAATCTCTGGATGTTGTGGGGCTGTCATGGTTTTGACACGCCTCTTAAACATTGCATGGGGGTCGGGCCCGACCTTTTTAACTGGCAGCCCGGGGGGGTGGTCCCCCTTCATAAAAAGGGGGACGGGGGGTGTTTTCCCAAACTACATTTGGGTTTTTAAACCTACTCAGCCAAACCTTTGGTAAGGCCTACGCCAGGGTATTGGGAGAGGAAAGTCCGGGCCGTATTCAACCTTTGGTTTTCGGGAGGAGCTTTTTGGGGTTTTTTTTTCCCCGGCCGGGGGAAACCCACGGACCAGGCTCTATAACCCCTCTACCGGGTACTCGAGGGTTCAAAGGGGATTTTGGGCCCCAACCGGTTCACATGTGTTTTTGTGGACCTGGAGAAGGCATTCGACTGTGTCCCCCCGTGATGCCTTGTGGAGGGTGCTCCAGGAGTATGGAATCGGGGCCCTTTATTAGGGGCCATCCGGTCCCTGTACGAGCGGAGCAGGAGTTTGGTCCGCATTGCCGGCACTTCTTTTTGCAGATGACGTGGTCCTGCTGGCCCCCTCTAGCCAAGACCTACAGCATGCGCTGGGGCGGTTCGCAGCCGAGTGTGAAGCGGCTGGGATGAAGATCAGCTCCTCCAAGTCAGAAGGCCATGGTACTCGCCGGAAAAGGCTGGCTTGTCCTCTTCAGGTTGGAGGGGAGTTCCTGCCTCAAGTGGAGAAGTTCAAGTATCTCGGGGTCTTGTTCACGAGTGAGGGAAGAATGGAGCGGGAGATCAACAGACGGATCGGTGCGACTGCCGCAATAATGGGGGTGCTGTGCCGGTCCGTTGTGGTGAAGAGAGAGCTGAGCCGAAAAGCAAAGCTCTCGATTTACCGGTCGGTCTACATTCCTACCCTGACCTATGGCCATGAACTTTGGGTCATGACCGAAAGAACGAGATCCCAGATACAATAAGCTTCCTCCATAGGGTGGCCGGGCACTCCCTTAGAGATAGGGTGAGGAGCTCGGCCATTCGGGAGGGGCTCGGAGTAGAGCTGCTGCTCCTCCACATCGAGAGGAGCCAGTTGAGGTGGCTCGGGCATCTATACCGGATGCCTCCTGGACGCCTTCCTTGGGAGGTGTTCCAGGCACGTCCCACCGGGAGGAGGCCCAGGGGACGGCGCAGGACACGCTGGAGGGACTATGTCTCTCGGAGGCCTGGGAACGCCTTGGGCTCCCCTTGGAGGAGCTGGAGGAGTTGTCTGGGGAGAGGGACGTCTGGGTGTCTCTGCTGAGTCTGCTGCCCCCGCGACCCGGTTCCGGATAAGCGGAAGACGACGAGTACGAGTACGAGTACGAGATTGGATATAGGCTGTTTTGACTGCCATGAAAAAGTCAGATATGGGTCACATATAGCCTAAGTTGGATTTGGGCCACATTTGCCTGCAATTTGAACGTAGTCTATGTTGCTCTTCTAGGTTTTGTCTTTTTTTTTGCTGTGTGTTTTTATATGGAAAACTAAGACACACAACATACTTTAGGTGTCCTCAGTGTGTGCATGATATTAGTTAGTGATGCATAATATTGTTGGTATGACAATGTTATCGAATGATAAATTAATAAATGGTTTTTACTTGCAAAGACACCTTGACGATTTTTGTGGATTTTAGCTGGGAGAGGTTCATCCAAATTTGTAAAATTATTTTAAATGTTTATTCTATTTTAGTAACATCATGTCAAGACTAAAACAGTATGTCTATTCCATTACAGAAAAATATGGGATCTTTACATCTACATAAAGTGGTCAGGGAAAAAAGTTTCTATTGTTATTAGAAGGAAAATGAAATTCCTTTACTGCAGCACAAGAGTAACAACATAGCTGACTTCCATGTCCAACTGCCTGAGATCTATCTTCTAATTTGCACATCATGTGTTACACAAACGTGATCTCCCAATACTCATCATTAGGTATCCTGAGACTTTTTCTTGTCTCTCTCAGCTTTGATGGACATCCAAGGTTTGTGGTTAAATCACTGTGCTTGTACAAAGCTGATACACAGAGGCAGGTCATTCAGCTCCTGCCAGAAGAAGCTTTTAATAATGTTGTCAAGCTTTACAGGCCTGCGATGCTCAATATATTACTGAACATTACTGAACAGGTTCCCTCTGGTATTCACTGATCTGTCTCACACACATGGATGTGCACAGACACACACACTTCCCCCATTGACTTCAGACATAATCATAGGTATGACATGGTGACGACACCTTTAATCAGAGCTGTAAAAGAAATGGAGTCAGAGCTCCTTTTTTAAAAAGGAATTATAGTGTGAAACCTGCCCTCTACTCTCGAAGAACTACCAGTTCAATTCCCACCTGACATGTCACCTTGGAACATAAAGAATAAGGTACATAATCAGATGGATGAAACACTTGGTGGCAGGTGAAAACCAACCATCAGAAAAAAAAACAGTTTTTAAAAAAGTTAAAAAAGGAAATGTCACTTTGTCTTTGTATTTTATACAATTTAAAGAACACCCGCACTTTGTAAATAAAGTGACTCCTGAAACTGTTACAATGCAGAAGAGTGTTTGTTCTCAAGAAAAAGGTGTTTAGAGATGAACAAGGCTGTTAAGGTTGTGACATTTTAGCAAACACGCACTATCTCCCAGCTAAAATTACATTTTATACAGTGGATATACACCCACCATAGTTATTTTTATTTAAATAAAAAGACCAAGTTTAATAGTTTGAGAAGTTTTTGTACATATATTGTTACATATATCCTGTATAAGTATGCAAACTCCCCCTTTTTATCTGTGGCATTTCAGGCATACCTTATGGAGCAGATGGTTGTCTACATGTGCCAGAGCGGTTTTGCTCTACAAATAGAATATCTCAAGAGAGTATAATTTTGTGTTATTATCTTTATTAATTCTGGGTTCCATCCAGTATCAGAGATTATTATAATCACCTGTGTTTGTATGATCTTCAAACATTTTAGTAATTGTGTGTTGGTGCATGGGTGTGTGTATGTGTCTGTGTGTTTAGGTGGGTGAGCACAGGTGTAGAAACACTTGTGTTTGTGTTGAGTGGGTGTGTGTTCACCTGGAAGTGCACATTTGTAAGTGTGGCGAGATTGGTCCCAGGCAGCCAGGCATAAAGCACCACCCCAGGTTGGTCATACGCCTAGAACAGAAGTAGGTTGCCAGCAAAGCACAGGAGCGGCAGCCCTGAGGTCAAAGAGGCCCAGAGCAAGATGCAGGGCGTCCAGTCACCCCAACCCAACCGAACATGCCAGCCCTAGTCTCACATGCCAAGCCCGAGAACCAGTCCCCCGGGCAGCCCGGGGCCCGCACCAAGCCCTTGCAGCATACCACTCAGCACCAAGCAGGGGAGACCCCCCTCAGAGCCCCAAACATTTCAGGCAGGCACCAGCTCACTGCAGCAGTGGGAACCCGGAGGGACCAAAGGTGGCAGGGGCACATTGTATTTAATTCGAAGGGCAGTCCCTGAGTAGTCTAGAGGGAGGGATACATACCCGACCAGCCCAACACACCTCCGGGAGCCATAGGCCACTGGACAGGGGCCCACCACTCCGGGATGTGGCCCGAGTACCCACACAAACAACACCCCAGCAAGGCGGGCAGCCCTTAGCTGGGCCCACCTATGGTGCTATCATTAATCCCCCCGTGGGGGGCAGCTCCCCAACTGGCCTCTTGTCCCACCACACCCGCCCATTGCTGACTGAGGCCAGGGACCCCCGTGAGATCCCTAAAGACACCACGAGGAAGCCCCCACAGCGCAGCTGCCCCCATCCCAGACGGAGCAGTCTGAGAGAACCCGGGCCAGCTAAGAGAAGCGAGCCCAACGGCGGCAGTCTAGGAGCCCTTTTGAAATACACTGCCATGAGAGTACCTGATTAAACATACATGTTGTTGCCATTGTCTTTTTTGGGTATTTGTGACATTTGCTCAGCTGGCAATCTTCTTATAGCCTAGACCATCTTTATGTAGGGCAACCTTTTTTTTTAAATCCCCTACCATCTTGAACCTCCAGTGACCAGTATGAGAGTGTGAGAGCAATAACACCAAATTTAACACATCTGCTTCCCATTCACGACTGAAACCCTGTAACACTAATGAGTCACATGACACCACGGAGGGAACATGGCTAAATGGGCACAATTAGACATTTCCACTTAGGGGTGTACTCACTTTTGTTACAAGTGGTTTAGACATTAATAGCCGTAAAGTTATTTAGAGATGACAGCAAATTTAAATTGTTATACAAGCTCTAATTCAATTCAATTCAGTTTTATTTAAATAGCGCCAATTCACAAACACATGTTGTCTCAAGGCACTTCACAAGAGTCAGGTACATACATTCCAATTAATCCTAACCATTGAACAGTGCAGTCAGAGTTAGTTATTTATTCAAAATGGGAAAAAAAAGTTTTTCTGTCTAAGGGAAAACCCCGCAGTTTACAACCCCAGTAAAAGTGACTTGCAGCATTCCCCTCCCCCCGGGAAAGGGGTTTTAGAGACAAATGGAACAGTCACTGGCCTTGATTTTGCAGCAATCCCTCATACTGAGCATGCATGTAGGCAACAGGGGGAGGGGAAAAAAACTCCCTTCTAACAGGAAAAAACCTCCAGCAAAACCCGGGCTCAAGTATGAGGGGGCCATCTGCCACGCCCGACTGGGGGTTTGAGAGAACAGAGCAGAGACACAAAAAGAACATAGAAGCACTGATCCAAGGGGTACTTTCTATGGGAAGGAAAAGCAATGTTAATGGATGTAGCTCCTTTAGTCATTTCACCCAAAAAAAAGAAAGAACAGGGGGAAACTTTGAGCCAGTTTTCAAGGTTAGAGTCTGTAAAGAGTACCCACTAAAAATTTTAGTCACAGTAAACTCAGTCAATCGCCATGTCTAGGAGAGAGAAAGGGGGTTAAACAATTAAAAGACGGGGCCCCTGGGATCACCGGTAGGGGGGTTTGGCATTTAATTTTGTTTTGCCAGCAGAAGCTCGGACGATGCCCCCTTTTCCAAAAAGGTGTCACAGGTAGACCAGATAAAGGCCAGGTGAAGCTTCTAGGAAAAGAAAAGAGAGAAAAACAAATTTAAAAAAGTTGAAAATAACAGAAATAATGTAAAAATTGGAGAGTAGTGTGAGAAATGTAGCTAAAAGGGTGAAAGTGGTCATTATGTCCTCCAGCCCTAAGCTTATAGGGCCAGCAAAACTACACAGAAAGTTTCAGTTCAGTTTTATTTAGTTAAAACGGCGCTTATTTTCAACAATGGTCGTTTCAAGGCCACCCCCCCAAAGGGTCCCCCTTGATGGGTCTTTTTTTATACTAAAAAACCACAAGGTTGGGATACCTCTCTCTTTCAGATTAAATTTATCCCATGGGAAAAGAGAAGGGGGTAATACAAGGTAGCAAAAAATGGAGGGTGTTTTTGGCCACCTAACAATAACTTAGGCAGTTTGGGCTAAACCCTGACTCCCCCCTTTACTCCCATCCAACAGGGAGGGGGAAAGGCTCCCTCCCTGTAAAACTAAGCCCCCTCAAACCCTTTTTAAGTTTCCCTTCAAAAAGGAAAGTTTTAAGCCTTCGCCTTAAAAGTAGACAGGGTGTCTGCCTCACGGCCCAAAAAACTGGGAAAGCTGGTTTAAAGGGAGACGGGAGCCTGAGACTAAAGGAATCTGCCCCCCATTCTACTTCTAAGGGGACTCTAGGAACCACCAGTAAAACCTGCAGTCAAAAAAGGCAAGTGCCCTTTTTGGGGAAAAATATGGAAAACAACCAGAGTCTCTGATGTATGATGGAGCTAGATCATTAGGGGCTTTATGGGTTGAGGAGGAAAAATTTTAAATTCTATCCTGGATTTAAAAAAAGGGGAAGCCCAATGAAGGGAAGCAAAAATAGGAAAATATGATCTCTTTTTAATTTTCATCAGAACTCTTGCTGTGGATTTTTGGAAATCAGCTGAAAGCTTTTAACGGCATTTTTGGGGACATACTGATAGTAAAGAATTTACAATAGTTAAAAAATTGATGGACTTTTTTTTCAGCGTCATTTGGAAAAGGATATTTCAAATTTTTTGGCAATTTTCCCGGTGGGGAAAGGGGGGAAGGAAATCCTAAGAAACCTGTTTAAAATGGGATTTAAAAAATGACATGTCCTGGTCAAAAATAACACCAAGGTTTTTTTTACTTTATTACTGGAAAGGTCAATTTAAAATCCCTTCCGGGTTTAAGAATTTTTTTGATTGAAAAAAAAGTTTTTTTTTAAAAGGGACTCCCGGTCCAACGATGACAACTTGTGTCTTGTCTGAATTTAAAGCAAAAAAATTTTAAAGCCATCCACATTTTTATATATCTTCAAGACATGCTTGTAGTCTATCTAACTGGTTGGGTTCATCCGGATTTATGGATAAGTAAAGCTGAGTATCATCAGTGTAACAGTGAAAATTTATCCTATGCTGCCTGATAATTTTACCTATTGGAAGCATATATATTTAGTAAAGAGAATTGACCCAAGTACTGAACCCTGTGGTACTCCACAAATAACCCTGGAGTTTAAAGATGATTTATCATTTACATGAACAAACTGGAATCTGTCAGACAGATAAGATTTAAACCAGCCTAGCGCTGTTCCCCTGATCCCTACAGCATATTTCAGCTGTATCAAATGTGCAGCACTGAGATCTTAGAGGACAAGTAGAGACACAAGTCCATTATCTGAGGGTAGAAGAATATCATTAGTGACTTTCAGCAGAGCTGTTTCAGTGCTATGATGAGCTCGGAACCCTGACTGAAACTCTTCAAACAGATCATTGCTGTGTAAATGCTCACACATTTGATTAGCAACTATTTTCTCAAGGATTTTAGATAAGAATGGAAAATTGGATATAGGTCTGTAATTTTTCAAGTCATCTCAATCATGCGAAGGTTTCTTAAGTAAAGGTTTAATTACAGCTACCTTAAAAGCCTGTGATACATACCCAGTTACTATAGATAGATTAATCATATCTAAAATGGGGCTGGTTATCAGAGGGAACACTTCCTTAAATAATTTGGTTGGGATTGGGTATAACATACAAGTTGAAGGTTTACACAGATTCTACACAGAGTACTTTACATTATATAGAAGTGACAATCTGCATGCAACAAGACATTACTAACATTGTAGCTTTTTCCATAATTGATGAAAAGACAAGACGGAAACTGGACAAAGAGGCTGCCCAGAGTCTGACAGCAACACATAGGGAGCTGCGGGAATTTCAAACAAGTACTGGTTGTGTTCTCCTTGTGATAACAATCTTGTCAAATCTGGGTAACAAGTAGTGTTGCAAGTTTTAAAGACACATCAAGGGGTCCCCAAACCACGGACTCCGGTCCAAATCCATAACCAGACAGCGTTTTGTCCAGACCGCAAAGCATTTTCTCTTTTACTATATCGATATAGACATTTTATTCCTGCTGGCTGCCGCATCTGACGTTTGAACAGGCACAACGGGCAGCTATGTGGGTCGGCAACATCTGGTTCACCCTCCAAGCCAGCTGGTGGCGGTAATGCGCTGCATCATTGTATGCCAACCTCCAGAAAAAAAAGACAAAGAAGAAGCAATGCTCGGTCCTGGAACGCAGGCTGCTTTTGCCCCTTTTCCACTGGCTCCACTTGGTTTTGCTCTACTCTGTACGGTATCAGCTGTTTCCACTGATGGCTGGAGCTATTCCGGCTAAAGCCCCGCCTCCAGCCATCAGTGTAGTGCACTGTGATGCTATTAACATTACTGTTAATAGCTGTTAAGTTGCTACTTTGGGAGCTCACACCTGCTCACAGTACAATGACTTGGTGAGTAAAAGAAGATGGCTTTTTCAGAAATAAGTAAAGTGTAATATGAAGTTTAAACGAAAATTCAACATGGAAGACTCACCACCCCGTCTTGTCCAATCACTCCTCACTGGCTGCTCCAATCAACGGCAGGTCCACACTCCTCCTCGGCCAATCATCTCCCAGGGCATAACTTTGAAAGACCTTCTGCATGGAAGACACCGCTCTTCTGCTGAGCTTCGAAGATCAGCTGCGACATGTCCGACTAGTTTCTGGCAACTTGGGTGTTCACTCGTACTGTTTGTGACAAATTCCGCCCTCCTTCCTCCTCCACTTGTAGGAGCGTTCGACTGGCCTCCTGCCTTGATGGCCCCTTTTCCCCTCGTCTCAGCTCCAGGCATGTGGAAAGCGCCTTAAGAACTCCTCCAATCCTCCTACAAACCTCGCTGAGGTCGCCCTGCCTTCACCCCGGCTCCCGCCGCCGCATCACCCGGCCCGGCTTCTCCAGTGGTTCTCCTCCGATCTCGTCCCTCAAACCGATCTTCCCGCTCCCCAGGCTGCGACGTCTTTTTCTACTCCGCTCCTCCAGGAGTTCGCCTCCAATTCTGCCACATCAGCATTTCCTCTTCTCCGCTCCGCCAACGTTCAACCCGTTCCTTGGCCCCTCCCACTGACATTCACCATCGCAACGCTCGTCCTAGCTCGTCCCTAAGGGTGAGATGTATCACTCCATTCTCTTTCTCAACTGTTTCCTAATTCATATGCCCTTTAAGCACGCTGTGTTTCCCACTTCTCTTTTACATTCAGGTAGATCATATACTCCCATGCATTCTAACATCTCACTCAGTCTCCGCTCCAAATCCTGCAGGGGCAGCTCATTAATCTGGTTTCTCTCATTTTACTATCTCCCGAGGTTGACCACTGTATCGCTTTACCTGATGGCTCGCTCAATCAGGAGTTTGCCTAAACTGGTTTATTCTCGCCACTGAAATTTGGTCATGACGCAAGCTACCTCTGATTCCTGTAGCTCAGTTGGCCTCGTTTCAGTTCTTTATGGTTTGTAACATCTCGGTTAAAAAGTGGGTCTCTCAAACGGATGGTTCTCAATCCTTTCGTTGTCAGACCCTTGCATGTGAACACATCATTATAGCTAAAAAATGTACAGAACGTAAATACTTTCAGTAACTCTAACAATATGCTACTTTAAATCTTTTGCCTTATTATTTATCATAATTGAATTATTTACCTTAAATATTTACATTATATTTATAACCCCCATTTATCCTTGATAGACTTTCCCTTGAGTGCTTTATATTTTCTCCGTACAATAAATTAAATGCAATGCAAATTATTTTAATTGTCTGTGACTTTACTTAGCTTATTATATTAAAACTAGTAAACCTTCGTGTTAGCTCCCTCTACTGGGGGGATGTACTTTTAAAGCAACCTATGTGCTCCGTAGAATATCAAAATATTAATTTAAGCATTCGAACATTTATACCAACCTTCTTCCTTTATTAACCAGGCGCTAAGGAACATTTACTGTTTTAATATACATCTTATCTATATCTTATCCTGCCTAATCGTGGAGCACACTTTCTTTCTGCATATCGGGTCGGCGCTGCTTTGTTCAGTTTGAGACAATCGATTTACAGCACCTTCCCCAACTAAGTGTTTTCATATTTAAGCATTAACTGCATTACTGCCGCATCAAATATCAAACTCTTACTAAATAATCTATGTACAGTCAATATTAGTAAGTTCATTTCACGGACGTAGCTCTTACCTCCGGCGAATCCTGGCTGGCCGTAACTCATAACTTCATCATTTCTGCCTGTCATGTTCCAGGTTTCTAATTCAGTCGCTCATGCCCCGTCTCGTTTAAAATGTCAGGTCTTCCGCCGTCTCTGTCCATCAGCCTACTTTTACCCTACTCCGATTATTCCTCTCTCCTTCCTCTTTCGCAATCTGCCAAACACTGCTGTATCTCAGGTCTAGCTCTTTCTACTTTCAAACCTTATTCCTTCGCCTTGCAAAACTTTGAAAAACTTTCAAAATTTTACCTTCCTCATAACACGTCTTCGTACCCGGTTTACATTCAGTCCTAGCTTTCATTACTCATTGTTTGAACACCATCGTTTTAAGCTCCCCTACAGCTGCAGCCTTTTAGTAGGCTTCAATTTTCATCGAAAGATCATCTTTCTGAGTCCACTCTGAGCTTTTCACTCATTACGCATTATCTTCTCCTCAAAGGCATCTGAAAACATTGCATTCCACAATGTGCTAATTCCCCAAGGTCGCTCCTTTATTTCTCGCCTTTTGGATCTGGCTAATTCCGTCCCCTCTCTGCTAGATTCGGTTTCTTTAGATGAGGTTGCCGCTCTGACCTGTCTTTCTGGTTCTCTCCCCCTGCAGAACTGGAACGGCATATCTTTCTTCCATGATGACATCATCACTTCACCAGATTCCATTCAGTTTTCCCGGATGCAGCTCTGTCCGTGGGTTTTGGAGGATTTCTTCAGGGTGTATGGTTCGCTGGTATCAGGCCACCTTTCTTTCCCCGATCCGAATCATCAGCCTCTTATGAAATAATCCCCATCACTATTGCATGCTGCAGGGGGAAACCCCAATGGAAAAAAAAGCATAGCCGCTTTATGCGACAATGCACCCGTAGTCCAAAGTAAAAAAGGGCCCGCTCCTCTTCTAGTCAATCATGCCCTTCATGCGCCGCATCACCTGGCAAGCTGTAACTCACAATTTTATCATTACTGCCCAAAATTTTCCGGTCATCTTAACTCACTTACGATGCTCTTTCTTTTTTAAAAATTTCCCCAGGTCTTCCGTCGTCTCTGCCTTTCGGTTTTTTTTTTTTTTTTTTTTTTTTTTTTTTTTTTTTTTTTTTTTTTTTTTTTTGGGGGGGGGGGGAAAAAAAAAATTTTTTTTTTTTTTTTTAAAAGGTTTTTGAACCCCTCCAAGCCTTTTCTCAAATCATCCATCAAACTTTTTCTCAAAGGTCAAAAATCATAGCATTCCTGAGCCGATTCCCGGGGACCTATCACTTTTCCCCTTAAAAGATCTCCTCCTAGTGCTCTGTTTCAGGCCCTTTTTCATCCTACCTTTAAAATTTCTTCTCTCCCCGCCTGGCTTTTAGCTTTTTAGGCTTCCCCAGAAAAAGGGGAATTTTCTACCCCATCAAGCTCATTCGATCCTGCTAGAGACCCAACTATTTTATCTAAAATTCTATCCCGATCATTTTTTAAAATTTTTCTAAAATTTTTCCCAAAGGAAAAGGTCCTTTTCTTTATCTTTATTGCGAGTTTAAAAGGTCCATTGTGC
>JAHHUM010002807.1:0-67071 GCA_036173005.1 Crenichthys baileyi | reverse complement strand
AATTCTTGTTAAAGTTAAGCAAAAAAAGCTTGACTTCAGTCACAGGGACTGTTTGACCTTTGTCCTGGTTTGTAAGAACTGAATAATTTCCCATTTTTCTTTTTCCATCAAACAACATATAACAAACCCCACAAGACAGTGTGTAATATGATCATAGGGAGATTCATTTGAATTATTTAACAAAGATGCTGTAGGACTAATATGTTCAGTTTCTTTGAAAGTAAAAATGAAAATAACCAGAATGACAATAAAAATAATAGCAAAACAAAATGTTATTATTACTGATGGACAGAGGTGTAAATGTGTTTAATGTTATTACACTAGTGAATTCTGAATAGGCTCAATAAAGATGTGCTTGTGTGGCTCAGGTGTGGCTCATTTTCATTCAAAAATAAGTCTCTCCAAAGTAGATACAAAAAAATTGTAAAAAGTGTTGACAGGAGAACTGAGCGCTGTTTGTTCCATCTTTAATACAATATTTCAAAGCTCCTGCTATAGAAAACTGTCAGCTGATTCAGGGTGAGAGAAGCAGAGAAGATGTTTCAGCATCAGTCAATTTGTTTTTCCAGATGAAATTTTCAAAGTTGCTTCCCTTACATCAACATAATGAGCTCTCCTTTTTTTCTTTTACAGTGTTTTGCTGGTCAATCGGGTTCTCCAAATCTTTAACCGCTCTCTCTGGATTTGTCTTTTTTTAAATTCACTTTCATGCATTGCAGTCACTACTGGTTATTACTCAACTGTAAAATGAGTGAATGTTGCAAGTCACTGACTCAATGCAATCTGCTAGGTTTCCTTAGATAGAAAAACTTTTAACCAATTTGGATATTGAACTGAATCCGACTGCACTGATTGAAAGTTAGGATTCACTGGAATGTTTGCACACAAATTGAAATCTATATGATTTGATTGAGTTGACATTGTGAAGTGCCTTGAGACGATATGTGTTGTGAATTGGTGCTATATGAAAAAATTAAATTGAATTGAACTGTAAAATGTGAAGGATTGCATTTTCATCCAGTGAAAAGCAGGGCGTTACCTCTCAGTAGCATGGGCCAAGTGGAGATGCAGCTGAGGTCTCTGGATGAAGTTTTGTTGAGGTCTGAGCCGGAGTGTTTCTGTCCCTATTCATTGGGAAAATCTTGTCAAATCATTGCTCTCTGTGTTTAGACTAGTTGAAGAAATCTAAAAAAAATACTGTATATCTAAAATAAACTATGACCAAAGACAAGCAGTGAGGAACAGATTGTACAGACCAAACAATCTTTCATCAGCAAGTTGTGAAGAAAACAGGTGACATTGATGGTCATATATTTGGCTTCAAGTTGAAACAGCCTACACAGTGTTTCTGTCAGCATGTTTTAGAGAGACATGTCTTCTACATTGTATCTTTAACAAGAAAATATAACATTGTAAAAATGTGTGGTTGCAGAAATCTGTGACAGTTTTGAACAAGTTTAAATTGTGTCACTCGTGGCTGTTTTAATAAGTGAGGGAGTCATGCACTTAAATTTAGTGCAACAGAAACATTTGTTTGATAACATGTTAGGTAAATATGATGTTCCTGAACTGTGGAGCTCCGGTTGTAATTTCCAGTTATTCTGCACAAAGCAAAGTTTTGTTCCTTGGTTTATTCTTTGTCTTTCACTCATTTTCTATCCTTTTGGGATTCATGTCATGTTCTGATTTTTGTCATTGTGTTTCTCATTCCAGACACTTCCTGCTCATCTCTATGCTTTCTGCACCTGACTCTTCCTTCCTGTGGACTCTTGCTCCTTTTGTTCAGTTCTTTGCCAGCGTATCTTGTTAGTCTACAATCCACCAGCCTTTGTTTCTGAAAGGCTCATTTATGACCTGGTTTTAGTTGTTGGATTTCTGCCTCAGCCTGTCGATTATGTATCTTTGTAGTGTGTCACTAATGTTTATGACTGTCATCTGGTTTTGGGCCAAGCTTTTTTTACTCACATATTTTATAATTATTCTGTCTTTTTTGGCACCTTTTCTGTGTACTGACCTCTTTGTGTAGGAAATGATTTGAACTGGAGGCGTCCCATACACAGAGGCTATGGTTCTCGACGCAGCCGTCCAGGGTTCAATTCCCAATCTTAGCTGCATGTCTTCCTCCTTCTCTCTCTAGCCATTTCCTGTCTGATTAATGTCAATAAAGGCCAAAATCATCATCAAAAAAACCAAAAAACAAAAACAAAAGATTTGAACCGAGTACCTGTCTCAGTCATGTGTTTGAGACCAGTGTTTCTGAGCCTCAGCCTGATACCAGTTTGACCCAGAACTCTTCCAGATCAAAAATAAATAGCATGAACTATGGATTAGTCACTCACTGCTTACTGTATCTGAGCGTAGATGAAGGAAATCCTGTTTCAACCCACAGCTTAGCTGAACAGCCTAAGCTGTGGGTTGAAAACAAAACTTAATGCAAAGGGGTTCGGCAGACCAAAACCAGAGAGGAACCCAGATCCAAATACTCACTTACACAGACAGACAGACAGACAGATAGATAGATAGATAGATAGATAGATAGATAGATAGATAGATAGATAGATAGATAGATAAGCCAGCCATGTTTTACTATAAAGTGCCAGGGGGTGTTTTTTTGTGATTTGGTGATATATAAAAAAACTGACTTTATTTATTAATTGTTTTTATGAGATAATAAAGACAGTGACTGGTAATAACATAATATAGGCTGAGAAATGTGTTAAATAATTTAGTTTCCATTCTTTTATTGTGAAAATCTAAAGGCTGAAAGAGGAAATTGTTTTACAGTGAAAACTTTACTTGTCATTCATTGGTCAGTGAGCAAAAAGTTAAGTGTAATGATGTTAGCTTGACTGGGTAGGTCCGGACAGAAGAAAAGCGTCTTATTGTGTGCGCTAAAGGTCCGACTGTCTCTGCGAGAGATTTCCGGAGAACACTTCTTCGACATGTTTTTTTATTCGCTGTGATTATTTCCAGCTGAATCTAGCAGCACTGAATGTAATTAGCCTTCATTAGCTAATAAACTGGGCTGTTAGCCACCGTGGAGCTAAAGCGGCTAACAGTAGAGACATAACCAGTGCTTCTGAGCTTTTAAAGTTATTGGGTTAGGTCTACAAAACGAGTCCACATGCTTAGTTTGTGAGACTGTGCGGGGAGGACCACGCCGTCTGTGGACACCTCCTCTGATACTTGTTCAGCTGAGGACCGAGAGACTGGGGGCAGTTAGAGTGAAACCAGAAGTTCTGACCAAGGTTTCAGACTCTCCGCTCTGCAGCATCACTTCAGCTCTGTTTCTTTGGTGTTATTTCACTTTATTTGGTCAGACGCGGATTTGTGCCTGATTCCAGTTTCAGGAAGCAGAAAAACAGAAGAGACGGGTTATATGGCGGAAACCGTGACCTACTAGAACATGTGAAGGTTGGAAACAAGGATTGTGAGAAGGAGAATCCCAAGTGGAGCCAGGATGTCTGAAATTATGAAGTTAGAAGCAGAAGACCCTGGAGGGATCAGGTTGGTTCCTAACGTACCTGGAGCATCCACATCAGAACTGGAGCAGAAACAAGACAGCAAAGATCTCAGTAAGTGACACACATTTGTTTGACTGGATTGGAGAAAATTAACTCTGGCTGGAATTAATAAAATAGCTGCTGGACTGTGGAAAGGATTAAATGATAAAACATATCTAAAAATATCCCAGGAGTCACTGCATCAGAAGAGTACAGCCTGGACGGGTCAGCAGTCCATCACAGGTACAACATCAGAAATGACTTCTAACCACTCCAGGTCCAAAACAAAATGGAGCTTAATTCTGACTGTTTTTTTTTTTTTTTTTTGCTTAAACATGAGGTGGAGTAAGACAGACCAGAGAAAAACAAATAACAGCCAAGCACAAAAAACCAAAATAATGATAGTAGACATGTAAGTTGAGCATGTAGCGGCTTTTAAATGAAGGCTACATTGTGTTGGAGGAAATGCCTTTGCTGCAGATTACCATAGTGTTGAATGATTGCTTGTAAAATAAATTAGTTTGTAAATGTTGGTACTATTCAAGTATCTGTTGTAATTTCCTTCTTCAGTTTAGAGAAGTCTTGCTCCTCTGTGGGACTCAGTTTTTCCTGTTTGCCCTCTTCCAGGTCTCTTTTTTATTTAGCTTTTTTGTCACACCTACATGTTTCAGATCATCAAAAAACAAAATTATATCAGATTAAGATAACTTTAGTAAATACAAAGTTAAATCATGAATTAACTGTCACTAACCACATTGTTCAGTTTCACTAACCACACCCAGGCCTGATAACTGCCAGATTTGTAGGATCAAAAAATCTCTGATGCTGCGTTCAGACCAAACGCGGTTTGAGCATCAAAAAGGCGTCCAACACCTCAAGTTGGACGCTTGTGCACTTGAACTCTCGACGCGCGTCAAAAAACTGTGAACAGACGCGCGTTGGGAGGAGCTTCCTTTCCCTGTCTCTTGTGTACAATGGCGGATGCAATTGAGAGAGTGGCTTGTCTTTATTTGCTGAATAAAGCAAGAGAGTTTCTTCTGAATAAACACATTGATTCGTCAGCGTGAAACTAGTAGTGGCTGAACATTGCTGGACAGATTTGGCTAGCTAAGAGCCAGGAAAATATTTACCGTGATCAAAGTTTTATTAACTTACCCGAGATGCTGACCTTCTCACTGATTCTCCTCCAAGCAAGGTCCTTCCTGTTTCTGTCTCTGTAGTGGTAGCTGGATGTGTCATAAATAATTGGATGGGCACAAACCGCAACGATAAGTTTATCCTCCATTGTCTTTGAGGGATTTCCCGGGATCTTTGTGGGCTTTCCGTCACATGATAAAATACATCACTACGTCAGAAAGCTGAGCTTCTCTGATTGGTTGACGCGGTGCGTCCTCCAAAAGTTCAGATTTCCCAACTCAAGCGTCGGATGCTTGAAACGCTTGAAACGTGTCAAGATGCGCCGCGCCGGACTCGTGAAACGCGCCGCAGGACCTCTCGCCGCTCCAAGAGGCGCGTCCACATAGACTTTGCATGAAAACCAGACGCCCCTGATGCTCAAACCGCGTTTGGTCTGAACGCAGCATTAAGTAGGGCCTGTCTGACAACATGAAGGACAATGCATCATGTCCCAGTGTGAAGAAATATGACATAAAATCACATAGATCCCTTTACAAGGTGTTAAAAGCCATTTCTAAGACTTTGTGCCTCCAGTGAACCACTAGAGAGCCATTATCCACATATGAAGAAAACATGGAACACTGGTTAACCTTCCCATTAGAGACTGGCTGACCATAATTACTTCAAGACTGCATCAATTACTCATCCAGGAGGTCAGAAAGGAACCCAGAACATTTAAAATACTGCAGGCCTCAGTTAAGGTCAGGGTTCATGTTTCAACAATAAGAAAGAGAGCCTGGGCAAAATCCAAAGCCGACCAAAAACTACACGAAGGTCCGTCTCATTAGATAGAAAAAGGTTTCAATGATTTCTAAAATATTCTTTGGCGTGATGAGTCAAAAGTGGAACTTTTTGGAAGGTGTGCTTTCTTTACCTTTGTTGTAGTAACATAGTAAATATGTTGAAGATTATCACGAATGATTAATGCCAGTTGTTGCTGCCAGGTGTGGCACAACCTGGTAAGTCCAGATTCGTTTGATAGCTTTTATTCACTTAAAAGATTTAATCATCAGTTGTAAACTGCTTTTTATATTTGCTCAGGTTATCTTGTCTGATATTAAGATTTGTTTGAAGATCCAAAACATGTCATCGTGACTAAAAAGCTGAAACAGAAGAAATCTGTGAGGTTGGCAGACATTTCTTCACTGTGCAGCATGTAGCCCATCAGGAAAATGTTGCTCAGAGATCATCAAGATGTGTTTTGGCAGACTCTGGACAAGCATCTGTGTTCTTTTTGCTCAGCAGTGGTTTTCATTCTGACTCTCTTCCATGGTTACAGTTTTTTTTCCCTTTCTTGTTAAATCACGAGTGCTGACCTTAGGCCTGCTGTGCTTTAGATGTTTCTCTGGTTTCTTTAGTGGCCTCACAGATGAGTCATCACTGTGCTCTTGGAGCAATTACGGTAGCCCAGCCACTCCTGGGAAGGTTCACTGCCGTTCCATGCTTTCTCCATTTGTGGATAATGACCCTGTCTGTGGTTCCCTGGAGTCCCAAAGCCTTAGAAATGGCTTTTTAACCCTTAGCAGACTACTGGGTGTAAGTGACATTGTTTCTCATGTATTTCAGGGTTTCTTTAGATCTGCATATGATGTGTTGCTTTTTGGTCTGTTTTAGCCTACATCAGGTTGTCAAACAGGTTTTTTTGTTTGGATCCTACAGGTCTGGCAGTAATTAAGCCAGGGTGTGGTTCGTGAAACTGAACTCAGCTTTCCAAACAATGTGGAAAATCACAGTTATCGATGATTCATTCAATGGGGGGTGGGCGGATTGGTTTGGATATCCCCTTTTCCTTTTAACATATGAAATCATGGTTTGAAAACTGATTGTTATATATACTGAGGTTATTGTTGTCTGATATTAAAATGTGTTTGAATCAGAAGAAATCTTTACATTTTTTTGACAACTCAAAAACTCGCATCATCAAGCACATCTGCAGCACAAGATGTTTTGTTGTTTTTCGGGACCCAAAGGTTCCAGTTTGGTTCCATCAGACCAAAACACTGATTCAGATGCACAATGACTAATTATGTGCAAAAACATTTTATTTTCTGGCCTTTTTTTGCTTATTAAGTTATCTGAAGAATAAAAACTTGCATCATAAAGGACTTTTTGCATTAATTTATATTCAGATGAGTCTCTTAATATTGAATCTTGATTTGCTGCAACATAAATAAGTGACAGGACACACACGGTAGAGCAGTGGATCTTACACTGGGTCCACTTTACGTGACAAACTAATTATTGACTTTTTATATTAACTAACTAAATACATTTAAACGGTATGAATGAAATAATCTATAGTTAGATAATCCAGTCTAGTCTAATTGCTTTTCATTTTGCTTTACTTTGTTTTGATGCCCATCAGAAACCAATTATATGACTCTGTTGTTAGAGAGACCTGGCCAAGGCACCAGTCATAAAAAATAAAAAACAATTTAAAACACCTACAACGTGAACGTAATGCACAATGAATAACACAACAGGTCAGCAGCTATTCTAGCACCTCATTAGATAACCAGTGACAGGATCAACACACAGTTAGTTGAACCCAAATAGGACAGTGTTTTCTACTAAAATGTCCAGAATATTATAAAAATGCTGAAAATGAAATGTGAGTCTGGAAACGATTTTGATTTTGAAAAGGAAAGCTTGCAGAAACCTCATATATGAAATAAAACGTTATCAGATTTTAAAGTGACAGCAGAACGGAAGATTACTGTCATGGTAAAAATCCAGCAAAACATTAAAAGTAGTTTATTAGCAACGTTTGAACACGTGTAATATCTTGTTTATCTAATATCATACTTGCTTAGTTTCCACACTAAAATTTAAGTCAAGTATTTAGCACTCCAAATTATCAACAAAACGTTGCATTTAAATTTCAAAGAGACGCTGATATTCGTTTGATAGACCTTTAGTCTGCTAATGGTACTCTGAACACTCATTCTCAGTTCTTTTTAGACCTTCCTAATAGCCTATTTTTTTATTATAGGGACTAGTTTCAGTTTAATCATTCAATTTCAGTAAAGTGTCACTATTATGATTCTGATAATCAGTATTGGTTTCTGCAGGAATGACGTCCTGGGCAAGCCCCTCCTACTGTCGCTCTTCCCCTCTTCTGTCTACCGTCCCCGTTCTCGATCCCCTTTCCCTTACTGTCCGTACGTTACATAGGTCTCACCGCCTGGATGCAAGTGGGTCCGTGCATTCTTGCATCATTTAAAATGCAGGAAATCATCTGAATTCTGGGCCTTGATAAAATGCAGGGTAGTCCCACTCCCAGCATATCAAGTAGTAAATTGAGTTACTGGAATATAATTTTCTAATTCATTAAATATGATGGTATTTTTTTAAACCTAGTTCTTGTCCGCCCCTGCTTTTTCATGACTCCCCAGGCCGCTGCCCATTTGGGCCATACCTAAAACTGCCACCACTGATAACTATGTGCAAAAAATGTCATTTAAGTCTCCCCTTTATAGTAGAATAGAATAGAATATACTTTCTTGATCCCAAGGTGTAATTGCTTATTCGTTGACGTTATTGCTTTGATATAATTGATATATCATTATTATTATTTTATTCTACATGTTTGATGTCTATTTAGATCAGGCAAAGGAACCGCTGATAAAATGAGCTTTTTCGATAAATAGATAACAATATTTCTTTCTTTTAGTTTCATTGTTTGCAAGCAGTTAATGTCAGTGTGTGTTTCTTTGTTCCCAGTCCAGATGGTGGTGATAAAAGAAGAGTATGTCCATGACTGGAGCTCCAGTTCTGACCAGCAGGACCCAGAGCTCCTTGACATAAAGGAGGAAGAGGAGGAACTGTGGATCAGCCAGGAAGAAGAGCAGCTTGTTGTGAAGCTTGAAGATGAAAAGAAATCTCAGTTGTTTGAACTTCATCAAGTCAAAACTCAAGACGACAGAGAAAGAGAAGCTCCAACCAGCAGCTCTGCTGAACTGATGGAGACAGAACCTGATGGGGACAACTGTGGAGGACCGGACGCAGACTGGAACCCAGATCCATTTTGTTCTTTTCAACCAAGTGACATAACGGTTCACAAAAGAGGTAAAACATCTAAACTGTGTTCTGGCCTTATGGCGCAGGTTGAAGTCCATGCAGGAGAGAAGCCATTTGGTTGTGTTTTCTGTGGCAAAAGATTCAAACATAAAACATCAGTTAACTATCCCATGTAGGTGAACTCACCGACGTGGAGATATAGCATGCACGCGTCGTATAGCTGGGATCTTTTTGTGGTGCTAAAGGATTTAAAGCAAAAATTCGTTTTCGTGTCATGACACTATGAAGTAATCTCTCTAGCACTGGGACGAACACCAGTTTGGCTCTGTAATGTTTGTAGATCGCCGGTAGGTTTCATGGCAAAGACAATTTTTCTTAGGAACTCATCGCTGGTGAGTCCAATTCACAGAAGACACAAAACCATTTGCGCTTGGTGATTGTGTGTTTGGTATGCAAGGGGTTGTATGTGAGGATTTTATAGATAAAATGGAATGTTAAAAAGTCACATGAGAATTCCACGTCCACCGATACAGACAGACCATTAGGTTGTTTGTGACATATTTGTAATATGAACTTGGATTGTTTTCACTACATAGAGTTGGTGGAATTGACGCTAAAAGAGGAGTCGTTCAACTGCGTGTTCACACCTAGGAGAGAGACTCCTTTGATTGTAGCGCAGTTTGCAGGCAAAGTGGCTTTTTCATACGAATAACGAAAGCCTAAAGGGTCACCTATGCGTGTTCGCACTAGACGGAGGACAGAGATCAATCCGTTTTATGTTGTATGTAGCAGTTTGTAATAAAAGGATTTTTTCGTCTCTGACAGTTCTATCTGTGTATTCAGCATCCATGATGTGAGTTGGTCACATTAAGTATTACATCGCACCAATTTAGGCTGTAGTGGATTGTCAGGGTACAAACTTTTTTGTAGATGGATCCAGGTTGGAACGATTCGAGAAACATGTGGTGTGAGTGACGTTTTCGCCAGCGAGCGAGGAGTAGACCTTACTTGGTTCCTTGCGTATGTCTGTAAATAAGGTCAGGTCTCGTTAATCAAAAGCGTTCATCTGGAGAAGTCACATGAACGGCCCTTTCACGAGGAAATCCGTTTGTTTGTGGCTTTGTAGCAATATAGCGTTTCTTTGTTTCCTCTCACAACACAGTCTCTCTTGAAATAGACACATGCGTGTTCACACGAAAGAGAAACCGTTTGTGTGTAATGTTTGCAGTAAAGGATTTTCACAACAAGGGAATCTGAAGAGACACATGAGTGTTCATGAGGGCTGTGATTCATGACTGTTTTTCTATGGTTGATTAAGCTGTGGATATTTTCCTAGTAGCCTAATTGTTGTAGGCACACCTTCTCACAGTACATATTTAGTGTCTGTAAATCATTCTATAAATTTCCACAGTAATGTTATATAGATCGCCTTCATTGAACAACATTGGCTACTCAAAATAAAATATTATTTTTCTTTCCTGGTATTTATCATATTTCTTATTTTCCAGATCCCAGAAATAACGTGAGGAATTTAATTCAACCTGAATTAAATGATTCTTCATTGGTTACATTTTAAAAGGTTCTGATAGTGACTGCTCACTTTTCTGAACTATTCTTTTAAATCGGGTGTGTTGGAGCAGGAAGACATCTAAAACATGCAGAGAAGATTTTCCCAATCGTTCAATCTGAAACTCTGGGATTATTTTCTTCTATTTTGTGGTGAATTGGCACTTTATAAACGAACTGAATTAAATTGAATTAAACTCTCCAGCTACCTTTAAACATGAATTTATTATGTGTTGATGGGGGCTCTGCCCCCACTAGAGACCTTTCCACACCTTAAAAACGTCTTTATGTGTTACTAACCCAAGCTTTGTGGCAGGGATGGAGGGACCTCTAAACAGCTGTAAATACTAAATAAATGGAGCCTATTCAGAAGTTCTGCCTCTGTAATATTTTGTATATTTGTAATATTTTTTCAATTTTTTGTCCAGATTCTGAGAAAAGATCAGTTTGGTTAAAGTAATGGATGTAAATATACAGTTTAAAGCAAGTGTTCCTTGTATAAAAATTAAAGTGACTTGTTGAGTGAATTTTAGCCTGTTGAATACAACCTTACAGAACCATCCTCTGTAAATTAAAATGCTTTGTTTCCTAAATAAGCATAAAATGTCTTGGTTATAAGTCTAAAGTGTGTCTGAGTTATTTCATCATCTCTGATTGTTTAAGTCATTTGTGTAACTTCTCTCTGCAGGTTTGCTAATGTATAAATCTTCTTCACGTTGGGTTAACTCAACACCACATGGGTCGGCCTCTGAGGTTTTGATTTATATTTTTCATTCATTCGTTTTTTAGTTACTTGGTATGGTGCTGCAGGTTAAGTCGTTAAAGTCCTATAATTAATGTTTGTCTGTGAAAGGTTATGTTGGTTCTCTTATTATGATTTGTGGAGAAATGTTAAAACACCCATCGCAACACCGTCCCCTGCTGAAGATTTAAAAACTTCTTTTTGTGTGTGGTTTTACTTTTGTGTGTGATCTGTACAAAAATGTGTTTTATTACAAGCAGTGAAAACCTGTTAAAATGTATGTAATAAATATGTATGAAAGCTGTGGTTGGACTGAATTATATCTGTTTCAAGTTATATTTATAAAGCACTTTTACATAACTTTACTCAAAGTGCTGTACAAAAATAAGATAAATGGGAGACATAAAGCCAAGACATAAAACATTACAGTTGATCAGCTGGAGCTATATGTTAAGTAAATTATCAATTACTGATAAAATGAACATGTTTGAAACAGTAAAAAATGTGAATGTAATACATTTGGTTTAAAAGATCTTTTTAAGTAGATTTCTGCACACATTTTATTCTGAAAAACTGTTTGTTAGAGGAAGTTTCGTCTCCAGCTGGAACTTCACTTGTCATTCATTGGTTAGTGGGCAGAAAGTAAACGGATGTTACGTTTGCAGATTATTTCCCGACAGAAAGAAAACATCTTGAGGATTATACAAATTAAATGTATACATGATGCAGGACACTAATGACTGGAGAGTCTTGATGAGGAAATCATGTCTCAATTAAACCACTGCGATTATTTCTAGCCTATGTTTGCTGCACAGAAGGTAATTAGCCTTCGTTAGCAACGAGTTTTGCTATTGTGGAGCTAAAGCAGCTAATAGTAAAGAGTTAATCAGTGTTTCCGAGCATTAAAAACTCGCAGTGTTGTTCAGCGGACCGACAGACTGAGGACGGGTTACAGAGCGGAACCATTACTTCTGACCAAGGTATCGGAATATCTGCTCTGCAGCATCACTTACTGATACACTTTATTGGATCCTATGCTGATCTGCTACTGGTTCCAGTTTCAGGCAGCATGAAAACAAGGTACAGGTGATGTGGCTGAAACCTCGACCTACTTGAAGATGTGAAGGTTTCAAACAAGGATTGTGAAAAAGAGAATCCTAAGTGAGTAAATGCTGCAGCAGCTGTACAGACAGTGTTTATTGATGGTAGATCAAAGCATCGCAGCACAATTGTTCACGCCCAGTGTTAACCCACCATTTTCTGTTTTAGTTGTGTCCGTGTTTTAAGGTCATGGTGCATTTAAGTCGATTCGTTTACTAGATTATCTACAAATTAGTAATGCCAGAATAATGGTGCCTATATATATTTTTATCATCAAATGTAACCAAGATCGTATTCGACTCTCTATATAAATCTGCCTAACCATCCATGCATCAGTATTAATATGCATACATCTATTTATCTGAGCATCAAGCTGTTTGCCAGTCTGACCATCATCCATGTATTTATCCATTTTAAATAATTCACAGTGAGCTTTTTCATTCATATAAAATGGTATTTTGATGATCGAACAATTCATTAAATGATTTTAAATGATTTGGAGATTGGTAGATTTACTTGAATGCACAGTGACTTCAATGCCTGTAGGAGGAGCATAAAGGTGCCAATTAAATTCTGTTCTTTAATCCCAAATAATTGGGAAAAAAAACCTTGTGATTTTTATAAATTTAGTATGTAATTATTGTGTTATGTAAAAATGTTGAATGTAGTTCTGCCAGTTATAGATAAATAGTTAGTATTTATATAACATTGGCTTTTTAAGTAACAGCTTTGAATTTCTAGAAGTACCTACAGCTGTGTCCTGAAGAACATTTTATTTAATTTCTGATTAAGATGATCCTTCTTAATGACAAAATAAACTTGTTAAAGTTGACATTTATTTAAAAATATTATAAATTTCTTATTTCTATTTTGTAGATGATTTTTCCACAGTCACAAATCTTACTATCCTTAAACTATCAGTAAACGCTTAATTACCATTTAAATGTAATGCAATGTAACTAAATAAATAAATCTGTTAGTTTTCTAACATCTTAAATGTGGTTGTTCTCGGCTTAGCAAACACAGGGTAAGTCTAAGCCATAAATCTGCTGGTTACATCTGCTGCCATCTAGTGGATAAAAAGAGTTTCTACAGGATGCTTATATTTTGTTCTAACGTCCAACCAAATAACAACAAGTAACTATTCTGAACATCTTTTCTTATTTTTTTATTTGAATCTTTTGTATGAGTTAACTCACTGTTTCATGATATGATAAGCTAAATACAATAATTTTAGTTGGTTAGCTGATTAAGTTCATTTATTTAGAGTAAATTCACAAAATAAGTAGCTTCAGAGCACAAGACAGGCTTGCAAATATGTTGAGGTAGTTTAAGAATTCTAAAAACTACATGATGCTACATAAATACATTTATGTATTAGACTAAATTTAAGCACAGAGTGGGGAATGTGGTCAAACAAAAGATTTTAGCTGGAAACAAGTATAGATTATACAAATAAGAAACTAAAACGAGTATGGCGACAGAATGTGTTTATCTTTTTCAGTGATCAGTGAAGTGCCAGCAGGTCCAGTTAAATTAGTTCTCCTAATGGAGCATACAGTTGTGATAATGTGTGACAGGGGTTGACATTTGTCTTGATATTGTTTTTCTCCAAACATGGCGTGCTTCATTATAGCCAAACATCTCTACATTAGCCTCATGTGTCCAAAGGATATTCTTCCAGATGTCTTCTGCTTCATTCAGTTGCAGCTTTGCAAACCCAAGCCATACTAGGCTTGACTAAACAATCTACACATGTTCAGTCTTTAGGCAGTCCTTCCCAGACCTTCCAATTTCTAACCAACAAAACAGCACTATTCTTGAATAAATCGGTTGTTTAAGTTTATTTCTACAATGTGAATTAATTTGGGTTATTATGACGACATTAACCCCATCAACAGCGAATATATTGCATTTATCAGTTTGGTTTTTAAAAGCATTATTATGCCATCCTGCAAAGTAGAAGGATGTTTTTTTATTCCATAATTATTGTTAGATTTCTGGTAAAGGAACACTTGTGATGAAAAGTTTAGCAGTAATTCTAAATTGTTGTGTGTTTTTCAGTGTTCCCTGTCCACCAGAACTCAAGTTTGCACCAGCAGAGCCTAGAACCTCTCCAGATAAAGGAGGAAGAGGAGGAACTCTGGATCACTCATACAGGAGAGCAGTCTGCTGTGAAGGGGGAAGATGATGAGAAACCTCAGTTATCAGAGCTTCTTTACATCAAAACAGAAGACAACAGAGAGACAGAGGCTTCAACCAACAGCTCAGCTGAACAGATGCAAACAGAACCTGATGGAGATGATTGTGGAGGACCAGAACTATGTTCAAAATATTGCCTTCAGCTAAGTACTGATGAAATTGCTTCAGATTCTTCTGCGACTGAAGTTAGTGATGAGGATGATTGGCAAGGTCCTTTGTCCGGTTCTGAACCAGAAACTAAAAAGAGTCTCAAAAATCGGGAGAACACAGAACCTCAGTCAGAGTCTGCTAAACAATTTGTCTCCAAGCTGTTTCTTCAGACAGGATCCAGCTCTTCCATGTGTTTGGTTAAAAGGAAATGCCTTGTAGTCAAAGAACCATTGGATTCCCATTCAACTGGTTACAAACGGTTTGGTTGTGATATCTGTGGAAAACATTTTTCCCAAATGGGAAATCTGGAGAAGCACATGATGGTTCACAAACAAGAAAAATCCTTCACCTGTGAGGAATGCGGTAAAAACTTCAAACGACATTTACAGCTTACAGTTCACCTTAGGATTCACAAAGGTGAGAAACCATTTGGTTGTGATTTTTGTGGTAAAGGCTTTATGGTAAACAGTGCTCTGCAAGCACACAAGAGACTCCACTTAGGAGAGAAACCGTTTGGTTGTGATGTTTGTGGTAAAACATTTCATTTAAGGAGGATTCTGAAAATGCACATGAAGGTGCACTCAGTAGAAAAACCATTTCATTGTACAATGTGTGAAAAACAATTCAAATGTCCATATATTCTTAAAAAACACATGAGCCTCCACTCTGGACTGAAGCCGTTTGTTTGTGGTATTTGCAGTAAAGCATTTTCACAAGAAGAAACTCTAAAGACGCACATGGTTGTTCACACTACAGAGAAACCTTTTGAGTGTGATATCTGTGGTAAAAGCTTCAAATATATGTCCTACGCTCGAAAACACAAACTGTTTCACAGTGGTGAGAGCGGACATAGCTGCGATATTTGTGGTAAAACATTTATATTAAAGCCTGCGCTCACAGCACACAGGAGGAGTCACACGGGGGAGAAACCATTTTCCTGTGATGATTGTGGAAGGAAGTTTCATGTTAAGGCAAACCTTAAGCAGCACATGAGGGTCCACTCAGGTGAGAGACCATTTGCCTGTGATGTTTGTGGAAAAAGATTTAGTAGAAAGACGCATCTTAAAGTCCACACAAGGATACACTCTGGAGAAAAACCATTTTTCTGCAATATGTGTGAACAAAGGTTTCGTTTTCAACACAATCTCAAAACCCACATGAGAGTCCACACAGGAGAGAGGCCTTATGTTTGTGATTTTTGTTGTAAAGGATTTTCGCGACAAGAGCATCTGAACAAACACATTGCTGTTCACACAGCAGAGTAACTTTTCAGCTTTAGGTACTGTGGTCAAAGTTTGATGGTGTGAAAATGGTTCTTTAAATTGGTGGTTTAAAATTTTGAAAGTGCTGCCAAAAAACTTCAGTGATTCGGGAAAGATGAAGCATAACTGATGAGCACATTAATGGGTTTTCTGCAGAGGGTTGTCTTAAGGAAACTTAGGACAGCTTGATGTATAACCAATCTACACTCATTCTATGACTTGAGTAAATGTTTCTGGCAATCTGCACTGTATTTCAGCCTGACCTGGACAGCTGCAGGATGTAATAATTATTGCCATAGCTGGACTTTTTCTGAGTAGGCCTAAGTGACTGCTTTTACAAAAGCAAATCCATTTATCTTCCCAGACGCCAAGAACATTTCCTTATCTAAACTGGGCTTCTGTGCTATTTGGGAGTTAACATTTTTCCCTTCCACATCTGTTAAAAGATTTAGAGTGTCTCAAGGAGCTTGAAATCAGCTGTTCAACTGTATGGAAATTAATTACAAGTGGGCAGCATCCAAAACAACTAACATGCCCACATCTGAACAGGTTCACCTTAGGAGCAAGATGCTATAGGTACTCTCTAAAAACCCTAAGGTATCATCATAGGACCTATGGCAGGCTACTGTTGACATAAACGTGAATTTCCATTCATGGAAAGAGCCTCATTCCAACTGTTAAGATGGACTTAAAAGTGACATGGCTGAGAATTACCTGGAAAGTCCTGGATTGAGCCAAAACCCAGATGTTGATTTCACTAAGATGCTGTGGGATAACTTGAAACAGGTGGTGTATGCAAGAAACCCCTCAAACAGCTCAGCTAAGTGAGGAGTAGGGAAAGGGTTTTCTCAGACCGAGGTCAGAGACTTTTAGATGGCTACAAGATGCAGCTCACTGAACTTATTTCAACCAAAGGGAGGAGGACTTTCTATTAGGGGGTTGGGGATCCTAACGTTTTCCACAGCTATACACAGTTTTTTTTTATATCCTGTTTAAGGAGTAGAACAAGGTTAGGTTTTAGTGTTTATATGTAATTAAAAAAAATTCTTTTCCAGAGATAACTAAGAAAGTATTAATGAATATTTAATAGGGTGTCTCAATATTTTCATGACTACATATATCTGTTTATATTGTTTCAGTCTAATTTTTCTGTGTGTGGTAATGGAATGCTAAATGGACTGAACTTGTATAGCGCCTTTGTAGTCACACCGACCATTTAAAGCAAGACACCAGAGCCACATTCACACAAGCCCACTCACAAACACACACACATTCATACACCAGTACTCAAAAAATGACCGGTGAACTGATTAGGCTTGTTACTGTGTTGATTCAGCTCTACATATTGAGCTAAGCTTTTGATTCAGCTTCATAGTAAGGCCTGCTGGTCCTCAGGACACACAGACTTGCAAGTTATAGTTTTTTAACACTTCATCTTTAAAACTAAGTCTTCTTCAGTGCATAAAATCAGGTGTGTTGGAGCAGGAACAGATGTCCCAATGATCTGTGTTGGTGGAGGTTCTGATTCTCTAGGAACCACAGACCTTACAGGAAATGAGTCCTTAAATGTATTCTGTATCAGGAATTTAGAAAACATTTCAGAGCTGTACACACATGTGGTTCTCTCATAGGAATTACCTTTGTAATCTTTAAATCTAAAATTGATGAATGTGAGCAGCAAATAAAATATTTTTTGTTCTGTTTAGTAAAGCACTGTTTTAACACATGATTTATAGAGAAAGATGGAGGTTGACTGTTAAAAGTAAGTAAGCAATGTGAGTACTAAATATTTTAAGCTTTTTAAAGAGCTCATTTATTCAAACATTTTTTTTTATTGCATGTTTAACTTTTTGATTGATCAAAGTTAGAACTAAATGTATTAAACTTTACAAAGATACTAACAAAATGTAAATGATTTAAGGTTCTGTGATAAGGCATTTTTGGTGATATTTTCTCATTATGGAGTATATGTAACATCTAATTTTCTGTAGAGTTTTTAAGGTTGCCTAACAGAGTATTTAATAAAAGGCGTCTCACCTTGACTTTGTTCTTTCAGATTTCAGGCATATCCTGTACTTCCCTGTATTTCACACACATTGGACATATTAATGCAAACCCCCCAAAGAAAAATAAGGAGTAAATAAATACAAATGAGAGAAAACCATCGGATACAAAGTAATACACGAAGATTATTAAGAAATGGAACAGAACAATCTCAGTATCTGTTATGTAGAGATATGCAGGACAATGTATTAAAACTGTACGAACAGTAACATATACTGGCCGAAAATGTGTGTTGTGTTTCTTCTCATTCATGGTAGATTACTACAAAATAATCTGTTTTTTTGTTTGTTTAAGTTTTCGTATGTTGACAGAATGATTTTTGAATCAAATATGCTGCTTGGATTTATTCATTCATTCATTCAGGAATCTGATTATTAACAGCCGTCTCACCTGGGATGCTTGTTCATCCTCTTTTAAACTACACCTTTGCATATTGCATGAAGATGTTGAACTGATCTTAAAATAATTAGATTTTTTCCAATTAGCCTGTACAATAAAAGTAAAAAAAAAAATAGACCTGAATAGAAATATCATATACATTCTATACCACAATATAGGACTGAAGAAAGTAACTACAGATAATTTATCAGTATATACAGTAGGGTTAGTGGCAATACTCTTAAGTTTAAATTGGATGTGGGACAGTATGTAATAACTTCTGATAGCATTTCAGCTTTATTAAGCATTAAATTAAATAACTCAACAAGGAAATATATAATTAAATAGATTAATCAACTCTGTACAAACTTCACACCAAATAAACGACAGGAGAATTTGTTAGGATTCAAGCTCATGTGGAAGTGGAGGGAAAATTAAGACATTTCATGCCAAACAATAATTGCAATCTAAAAACGTAGATTCCATTAAGACTGAGTGCAAAATAATTATAGTTATGGTAAAAACAAATTGCCAGAAATATTGGGAAATAAGTCATACATGAAGACGATCATACAGTTTCAAAAATCTTGGGACATGCGAGGAAAACGGGAAAAACAGAAAACAAGATTCTGTTATTACATGTCTAAGAATAGGTCACAAAGGTCTTAATAAAACACTTAAAAGTTATTGGAAAGCATACATCAGGGTTACGTGATCTATGCAATTTGCCTGAATCTGTACAGCATGTGTTCATGGAGTGCAACGAATATGAACCAGAGGGGGAGTTTATAAAATCAAAATAAAAGCTCAAATCATGTCATTTTCTTAAAAACACAAACTTATTAGAAATAATTTTTTTCCTAATTTCTCTCCACACATAGTTGGTCTGACCAACCGCCATAAACACCTAAATAAGAAGCATAAGAAACGGAAGAAGAGGCTGCTGACCTTTTCTTGTCATTCATTGGTCAGTGAAGAGGAAGTAACCGGATGGGATAATGTTAGCATGAGCCCCTCCGAAAAGACGCCTTAAGGTTTGCGGTAAACTGGTGTGTAATTGATTTTACAGACTTTCATCGACAGTCTTCATGAGGATTTCGCTCCTCCATGTTTGTTTTAAACCGCTGTGATTATTTCCAGCCGAGGTTTCCAGTGCAGCATGTGATTAGCCTTCATTAGCCAAGTGAATGGACTGTTAGCCACCGGGGAGCTAAAGCAGCTAACAGCAGGAGTTATTCAGTGCTTCCGATGTTTAAGCTTTTCAAAGCTTATTGTTTAGTGCTACAGGACGAGTCCAAACTCCGAGACTGTACGGAGAAGGCAATGTCGTCTGTTGCCTCCTCTAAGCCTTATTGTTCAGCTGAGGACCGAGAGACTGGAGACAGAGTGGAACCAGAACTCTTTCCGACTCTGCTCTGCAGCATTGCTTCAGCTCTGCTACAGTTTCCATTTTCTGTTAATACAATTTATCTGATCAGATGCTGATTTGTGTCTGATTCCAGTTTCAGGCAGCAGATAAACAGAAAATATATGGAGGTTATATGGCTGAAACCTTGACCCACTAGAACATGTGAGGGTTTCAAACAAGCATTGTGAAAAGCAGAATCCCAAGTGGAACCAGGATGTCTGAAATGATAAAGATTGAAGCAGAAGACCCCGGAGGGCTTAGTTTGGTTCCTAACGTACCTGAAGCATCAACATCAGAACTGGAGCAAAAACACGACAGCAAAGATCTCAGTAAGTGACACATATTTGGTGTCTGAATTGTAGCAGAACAACTGGCAGGAAGTTATAGGAGGACTGCTGGGATGTGATAAATACAGTGTTGTGAAGTGTTTACAGATTTCCTTTGTTTTTGCTTTTTTTTGTCACACTTAAATTTTTTGTAGCTAATCAAACAAATTTTAACATCGGATAAAGATAACCCGAGAAAATCCAAAAGCTGTTTTCAAATGATGATCGGATTCAATAAGGGAAAAAAGTTATGTAACTCAAACTGGCCCTGGTTAAATTGTTAATCACATTTAATCATGAATTAACCTTGATTAACACATTTTTTAGAAAGCTGAGCTTAATTTCACCAGCCAAACCCAGAGCTGATTATTTCCTGACCTGTAAATATAATAAATTATTTAAAAAGAATATGGCTGAATGATGTCAAAGAGGAATACATCATCTATTTTTTTTATTAATTAGGTAGACAAACAAAGGCATTGACATTTATCAGTCTGGAAAATGGTTACATCTATTTGTGAGGCTTTTGGAACCACAACTGGAGTAAACAAGCAGCAGTGGTGAGCCGGTCGGTCATGTTAGTGGAGAGGCTGGTGAACCAAAATTACTCCAAAAGCACATTGATTGTTCAATCAGGAGGTCACAAGAACCAGAACATCTGAAGCCCTGCAGGCCTCATTTGCCTCAGTTAATGTTAGAGTTCATGATTTAACAGTAAGAAAGAGAGACTGGACAAAATGGCCATCATGGGACAGTTCCAAGGCAGAAACCACAGCTGACCCAAAAGTACACAAAAGCTCATATCACATTTACCCTAAAAGATCTTGATGAGCCTCAAGACTTTTAGGGAAGTAATCTGTGGACTGACTAGACGAAAGGGGAACTCGTTGGAAGGTGTGTGTCATGTAAGATCTGACCTAAAACTAACCCATCATTTCAGAAACAGACCATCACGCTGACAGTCAACCATGGTGGTGGTGGTAGTGTGGGATTGGGGCTGCTTTGCTTCTTCAAGGCCCGGATGACTTGCCATTATTGACGGAATCATGAATTTTGCTCTCTACCAGAAAATCCTGCAAGAGATGGTCCACCCATCAGAACAGGACCTTGAGTCTAATCACACCTTGGTTATGCAGCAGAACAATGATCCAAAGCACAGTAGCAAGGACACCTCTGAATGTCAGTGTCCGAACCTAAATCCAGTTCAGCTACTGTAGTATGACCTTCATCGCGCCTATCAAACCTGAAAACCGTCCAACGTAGCTAAATTAAAACATTTCTGCAAAGGAGAGGGCCAAGATTTTAATGTATTGTAATCAGTTGTTGTTATTTTGTTGTTTGCCTTTTTAAATTCTTTTTAAGTATGCTGTCTGATATGTTTTTTTATTTTTGTATTCTGATTTTAAAATGTAGCTAATTTTGTGATGGAGGTATCTTGCCTATTTATATTTATTCTATTTTAAATGGTTCCGAGGGAGCATGGAAAACATGGCTAATTCTGGGATGTTCTGTAATGTGCATTGCCCCTTTTGGAAAAAAAAAACATCATCCTCCTCATCAGAATTCTTCAGCGGTGCTGTTAAAGACCCATGAACAGTTATCACAAACTTTTGATGTCAGTTGTTACTGCTAATGGTGGAACAGCTAGTTATTAGGTTTGGGGGTTAATTCATTTTTCACATAGCGCCAGGTTGGTCTAGATAGCTTTATTCCCGTAACAAATGAAATCATCACCTGAAAACAGATTTTTGCATTTCCTCAGGTTATCTTTATCAAATATAAAATATTGTTGATAATTTGAAACATTTAAGTTTGACAAGAATATCCTCAAAATAAGGCTCTACATAGTTCCTGCTCTGTTAAATAGAAAGAAGTTCATTTTTCAATGTTGTTTTCAAGTAGTTATCAACTCTTGTTTGTTTACTGCTATCTCATCCATTCAAACTTGACATCCTGCCTTTATCAACGCTCAATAGATTTGTTTATTACAGAAAATTTTAAACCTTTAGTTTTTTACTGCTGTTAAGCAGTCCTTTATATCCGTGTGTGTTTCAGTGTTCCCAGTTCAGCCGATGTTTTTGATTAAAGATGTTCCCCATGACTGGAGCTCCAGTTTGGATCACCAGAGCCCAGAACCCAGCAACATAAAGGAGGAAGATGAAGAACCGTGGATCAGTCAGGAGGAAGAGCAGCTTACTGTGAAGAGTGAAGAAGAGAAACCTCGGTTATCAGAGCTTCATCACATCAAAATTGAAGACAACAGAGAGACAGATGCTCCAACCAGCAGCTCAGCTGAACAGATGGAAACAGAACCAGATGAAGAGGACTTTGGAGGTCAGGAACCAGACAGAATACCAGATCCAGTTTGTTCTTCTCACCAGAGTAAGATGACTATTCACAAAAGAGGTAAAATATCTAAACTGTGTTCCAAGCTTAAGGCTCAGATTGAAGTTCATGTCGAAGGGAAGAGATTTGGTTGCGATGTCTGCGGCAAAAGATTCAAACATGAGACTGATGCTGAATTGCACATGATGATTCATGCTGGAAAGAGAAACTATATCTGTGAGCTCTGTGGGAAAGGATTTAAAGAAAAGCGTTCTCTGCAAACGCATGTGAGACTCCACACTGGAGAGAGACCATTTGCCTGTGACCACTGTAGAAAACGGTTTCATGCAAGGAAATTTCTTAAAACTCACCTGCTGGTCCATTCGGGAGAAAGACCCTTTTCCTGTGATGTCTGCGGGACAGGATTTAAGATAAAGGAATGTCTTAAAAAGCACATGATGATCCATACTGCTGAGAAGCCATTTGTTTGTAATTTCTGTGGTAAAAGATTTTCACTACAAGGGACTCTAAACAGACACATACGCGTTCACACAGGAGAAAAACCATTTGTTTGTAGTGTTTGTAGTAATGGCTTTTCTCTGAAAGAGACTCTGAAGAGTCACATGCGTGTTCACACAGGGGAGAAACCATTTGTTTGTAGTGTTTGTAGTAAAGGATTTTCACGACCATTATACCTGAGAAAGCACATGATAGTTCACACTGCGCCTGTTAGCTGTAGTGATTGCAGTAAACTATTTGTAAATGAAACACAGTTAAAGCGACATGTGAGACTCCACACAAAGGACAGACCATTTGGCTGTGACGTTTGTAAAAGCAGATTTAATCAAAAGCGTCATCTTGACAATCACATGAAAGGCCATTCAGGAGAGAAACCGTTTGTTTGTGCTGTGTGCAGCAAAGCGTTTGCCCAGCAGGTCTCTCTGAGTAGTCACATGCGTGTTCACACAGGAGAGAAACCGTTTGTTTGCAGTGTTTGTAGTAAAGCATTTTCACTACATGGAAATCTGAAAAGACACATGGGAATTCATGAGGGCTGCAACTGATGATGTACTTGATTAAAAAAACTGACTTTTCAGTATTTTTCCAATTAATTATAATCACACCTGTCTCTGCTTTCTGTTCTCAGTACTTGTATATGTTTTGTGCAACTGTGACTAGTCTCTAAACCTGTGAATTTCATTCTGAAGTTTATAAATGATCATTTAAATTCTAAAGTAAAGTGTCTTGTCAAACCTTTATCTGAACATATATTTTTTTCTGCCTTTGTTTCTATTAACATTTGAATTTTCAGCTTTTAATAAAACAAAAAGGGGAAGATGCAAACTAATAGTTTACACTATAACCAGCAGAACAGAGGATCCTGGTCTGTTTAAGAGCACCACATAGATTTTATCTTTACTCATGTACTGAGCACGGAAGATGATTCCAGTGTATACCTTTACCTTAAAGGTTGTGGCAGCAGAAAAATCCAGAGTTAGTATAATGATCGCAGCTATGTCCTTCCTAAAAAGGCTGCGTAGCAGGACAGGCAAAACCAATGCCCTCTGCACCTTCTCAGCAGCTTAGCTGAATTTCAGTTTAGAAATGAAAAAGGTTTAAGAAATCTCAAACTGAAGCTTTAAAGAATCTTTGTTCAGAATCCAGTATTTTATATTTTGAACTTGAAATCAAACATATTTCAGTTTTTTTGTTTAGGCATGGAAACAGGCCTGAACTCAGGTGGTGACCTGGAAACCAACTTTAGCATCCTCTTATTCTCTTATTTAATGCTTCCCAAGTGTTCGCAAACATAAATGAACATATTTACCAACCGTAGTTTATTATGAGTTGTTTAAAAGTCATACGGATTCGATCAAACATATCGGGTCCAGATAACTGCATTGTTGATTGATTGGTATCAGAATTAGTGCTGCAACTAACGATTATTTTGATAATTGATTCTTCTGTTGACCTTTTTTTTTTGATTAATCCATTAATAATTGCATAGCAAGAGGTGCTTAATAGATGTTTTTTAGAGAATTTGAACCAGGTGAATCTAAAGCTATGCCACCTAAGATGGGGATGGAGGAACCTCTACACAGCTGCAAATATAACATGAATATGGTCTATTCAGAGGTTCTCACTGTAATATTTTCAAATAATAAAGTACTTGAGATCAAACTAGTTGGTGAAAGACAAACATGTAGAGATCCTTTCAGTTTTATGAGAATTGACTGAATTTTAGTCAGTTTAATACCCTTACCAAACCATCCTCTGTACAGAATGATTAGGTTGTTAAATAAACATTAGAATGTCTTTGTTGTAACTTTTTGAGTTTATTAATCCATGAACATTGAAATAAGTTGTTTCTTCTCTCTAGAACTTGGCTAAAGTTTTAAAGCCCTGATCTCTCAACAATGCAGCGCTGTTTAGTTTATTGGGTATTTTTCCAGAGAACATTATTCTGACCAGTGTTGGAACAGCTACCGCTCTGGTTTTGTTTAAGAAAGGAACTGATATGGAGAAAGGTGGACGGATCTTAAGGTTGCTAAAGGTTGATGGCATAGCAGCCTGAAGGCTGCAAAGCTTACAGCTGAGATTTCCAAGCAGGAACATGCAATCAACAATTAATGTTTGAATAATAAGAGAGATCACAATATTGATTGAATATGAGATTTTATAAAAACAGTAGCAGATATTTTACATGTCCTGTTTCTGTTTTTAAGCGACAACTTCTCACCACAGCTATCAGCCCATTGGGGTAAATTACTCCTCTGACTTTTAACAAAACATTTAAAATCTGATATTAGTGCAGTAACAGCCTTTAACAAAAATCACCCACCAGGTCCACAGCAAGTGGCACAGTTTTTCTAAGGAGTTCTGCAGATTTTCCCATCATTTTCAGTCCAAGGGTGTACATAAAAGTCTGGCTAGAGATGGGTTGTAACTCAGTTACATTTACATGAGGAACTTTTTGACAAAAAAAAAGTCTTACTTCAATGAATAGTTTTCCTCCGTCATACTTACTACTTTGGTTGAGTATTATAATTTTGAAATAACACTACTCTTAAGTGCAATTTTGGCTGCTCTGTCCACCTCTCAACCTGATTGGATGCTGTAGGAGCTAGCTGTCTCCAGAAGATGGCCAAATTATGATGTCCGTGCAGATGCCTGATCAAAATTCATCAGCGGTCCAAGAATAACAGATAACAGCCGAACAGGAATTTACGCTACTATAATCTGTAACGCCTAACTGGATCCAGTTTGACAAAAATGTACCCGATTACTTTTATTCAGAAATCACAGGTTCCCATGAGGAGAGGAAATTCAGAGCCTGAAGATCCAGCATTCTATGAAGAAGGAAAATACGACGGAGTATTCCAAATCGTTTTCTTTGAATATTATAAAAGAGTGAATGTTTAACCATAAAGATGGAGTCATAAAATAAATACTGGGTTAATATGTGACATACGATTTTATTTCTGATCAGACTGAATTAAATATCTGAACACAACAGTATTATTTGAATTGTATGTAACAACTTTTATAAATAAAACAACCTTGAAGAAAGCAGGAATCCCAGTAACTGCACCGCGGGGAGCATAAGTCCACCATAACTTGTATAATTAACATACATTTGTATGGCAGGAATGCATTTTTTAACAATCTATCCATGTGGGTTTATTGTTAAACTTCTAATCGACGTAAGGAAAGCGCTCTTACGAATCAGAACTTGTCACTCATTGGTCCGCGAGGAGGAAGTATCCGGATGTAACAATGTTAGCTTGACTGGCTAAGTTCCGAAAGAAAAATAACTGAAAGTTTGTGTTAAAAAAAAAGCCTGTTGTTTGACTACTCGACAGACTTCATGAGGATATCGCTTTTACATGTTCCTTGGATCCGCTGTGATTATTTATTTCTAGTTCGAAATCAGCAATACATGAGGTAGTTAGCCTTTATTAGCAAAGTGATTGGACTGTTAGCCACTGAGGCGAAAACAGCTAACAGCAGAGACAATCAGTGTTTCACAACAACCTTGAAGCTTTTAGAAGTTCGTGTTTTTGTGCTTCAAGACAAGTCCACACTCTGAGTTTGTAAGCGGTCTTATTGTTTACCTAAGGACCGAGAGAATGAAGAGACAGTTATAGAATGGAACCAGAACTTCGGACCAAGGTATGAGACTCTCCGCTCTGTATGAGTTTACATTTTCTGTTTATACACTTTATCTGATCAGATGCTGATATGTGTCTGATTTCAGTTTCAGGCAGAAGAAAAACAGAAAATACAGGTTATATGGTGGAAACCTTGACCAATTGGAACATGTGAAGGTATCAAACAAGGATTGTGAAAAAGAACATCCTAAGTGGATCAAGGATGTCTGAGATGCTGAAGGTTGAAGCAGAAGATCCCGGAGGGCTCAGTTTGATGCCCCTCATACCTGCAGCATCCACATCAGAACTGGAGCAGAACCAAGAAAGCAAAGATCTCAGTAAGTGACATATATGTGTTTGTTTGGTTTGGAGCAAATTAAGTCTGACTGGAAGTTATAAAGGGACTGCTTGACTATGGAGAGATTCGAGGAGAGACATTTATGTGTAAATATAGCAGCAGTCATTGTAAGGGAGGAAACTCAGATGCTATTCACCCTGTCTAAAAAGGCTAGCTGCAGTTTAAAATTAATACACCTTTTGGGGCAAACTTGTTTTTCTGAGTTTCAAGTTGAAAAAAATGTTTAAAATTGCACAGTGAAGTTGGAATACTATCTGGAAAAGTCTGAGCTGTCCCAGAGTTTCATATCCAATATGGCTGGTGTGCATATAGAAGACAGTAAAAGTTGCAGTCTTTGCTATTTGTTAGCATATCAGAGGGTTTGTTTAGCACTAAACCATAAGCACTAGGAATACACAGAATGAAAATTTGGACCAATGTCAGTTTCCGATATTATTATTGCCACTATGACCAATACCAATCAGCTTTACCATGTTTGTACAGACAAACAAATAATTTGACTCCAGTACACGTTGCTCTCAGTAATGATATTTATTGTTTCTTTAGATATTATTGGAAATAAAAAAAATCTCTTTACATGTACATATAAATACAATTGACTTTACAATAGGATATAATGTGAGATCAGTCCAAGTATGCATGGCGTTGTTCTGGGACTGAGGTCTTCACTTTGTTTTCTCTCTAAATCACTAGTATTTTGAAGCAAAGAAAGAGAAGTTGAAGCATTTCAATTTAAAAATACTTTATTCATCCCAAAGGGAAATTAAATGTTGTTGTAGCTCATCTTATACAGGTTTCTTCAAAGAGTCGTTGTAGATGCTGATGGCTGTGAGCAGGGAGGATCTCCTGTAGCGTCTGTCTTACAGCAGATCTGAAGAAGCCTCTGACTGAAGACACTCTGTTGTTGTAGGACAGTCTCATGAAGAGGATGCTCAGGGTTCTCCATAATGTTATTCATTTTATGAAGGATCCTTCTTTGTACAATGATTTCCAGAGGTTCCAGCGGAGTCCCCAGAACAGAACCAGCCATCTTTATTAGCTTGTTGAGCTTTTTTAAGTCCCTGGCTCTGATGCTGCTTCCCCAGCAGATGATGGCAGATGAGATCACACTCTCCACAAAAGACTTATAGAAGATGTGCAGCATCTTACTGAAAACATTAAAGGTCCTAAGCTTCCTCAAGAAGTACAGTCTGCTCTGTCCCTTCTTGTCGACGGCTTCACAGTTGCATCTCCAATCCAGTCTGTTGTCCAGGTGAACACCGAAGTATTTATACTCCTCCACCACCTCCACTTCTTCTCCCATGATGGAAATAGTGTCTGACCTATTCTTGTTTCTCTTAAAATCTACAATTATCTCCTTTGTTTTAGTCACGTTCAAGATGAGATGATTGTTTCCACACCATCACACAAAGCGGTCCACCAGCTCCTTGTACTCAGCTTCTTGTCCATCTCTGATCCACCCCACAACTGCAGAATCATCCGAGTATTTCTGCAGATGACAGGAGTCTGTCTGGTACTGGAAGTCTGAGGTGTACAGAGTGAAGAGGAATGGTGAGAGTACAGTCCCCTGTGGTGCTCCTGTGCTGCTGACTACCTGGTTAGACACACAACCCTTCAGTTTCACAAACTGTGGTCTGTTTGTCAGGTAGTCTTTGATCCAGGAGATTGTTGATGGTTTGAACTTCTTCCTTCTCTCTCTTCTCCTGCTCTGCATCCACGGCGTCTTCTTTTCAATTCACTAGGGAAAAAGAAAAACAACCCAGTTGCCATGGTGACGCATCATAACAAATGTCCAAAAGTAAAACAGTATCTGCAAAAATCTTTCCAGCTTCACAGGATCCAATACCAGAGAGGATAATTGTCCAAAAAATAAATTTTATCCACTACAATAGGAATTTGTGTTGTTAAAAAGAAATAATCAGAATAAAAAGTAACAGAGCCACTCCAACCTGCTGCCACCTTGAGTGGCGCAATTCTAGAATTTAGTTGAGATGCATTTGCTTTATCTGAATTCTCTTGTCTGGGATTATCTAAGGTAGAGTTTCTCAACCCTGGTCCTCAGGGCCCACTGTACTGCAGGTTTTAGGTGTTGCCCTGATGCCTCACACCTGACCTGAATGAACAGGTGATTTAAAGGGTTCTGGAGCACTTCATGACATGCAGGAGGTAACGCAGTCATTAGGTGTGCTGGAGCAGAGACCCATCTAAAGAACTAAAAGACAGTGGACCATTGAGGATCAGGGTTGGGGAATAATGATCTAAGGTCTTCTGTGACTAACTAGACAAAGGGAGGCAAATTATTAGTATAACCTACAGTTAATATATATTTTATTTGTAATATGTTTTTTTTTTTTGTTTGTTTAAATTTGGTTATTGTGGCGAAACAGACCGATGAATTGCTGGTAGCTTACAACTATTTCTCTTATACTAAAAATTACCCAACAACACATCAGTGATTCAGTTGGTAGCACTTTGTGGCACTTGTGGCCTTTACTTCAAAGCGGACAGTCTTGAAATGGGTGGAAAGAGGGGGAAGACATGCAGGGAATGTCTCACCGGGTCGGGGTATCTGGGTCTTGGACTGAGGCCTCCATACATGGCTCGCATGCTCTATCGCTGTCCCACGAGCACACCCTGGTTTCTAGTTTTAATTGAAAACATTAAAAAAATCACTCTCAGACTTTAAGAAAAGGTAGGCTAATTGTTTTAGTCTGAAAACTAAAATTAATAGATATTTGAAATTTTCTGCAACCATTAATGTCTGTGTGTTTCAGTGTTACCAGGCTATCAGATGTTGGTGATTAAAGAAGAGGTTACCCAGCAAAATCCACAACCCCCCTGTATAAAGAAGGAAGAGGAGGAACTGTGGATCAGTCAGGAGGAAGAGCAGCTTGCTGTGAAAAGTGAAGATGAAGAGAAACCTCAGTCATTAGAGCCTTATCACATCAAACCTGAAGACACCAGAGAGACAGAAGCTCCAAGCAGCAGCTTAGCTGGACAGATGGAAACAGTACCTGATGGACAGGTCTGTGGTGGACCAGAACCAGACAGGAACCCAGATGCAGTGTGTTCTTTTGAAGAAAGTAAGATGACAGTTCAAAAGAGTGGTAAAATATCTAAATGGTGTTCTACAGCTCAGATTGAAGTCCATAGTGGAGAGAAGCCATTTGGTTGCAGTATATGTGGCAAAAGGTTTAAAAGTAAAAACCGTGGTAGATTACACATCCTGACTCACACTGGAAACAGAGAACATAACTGTGATCTATGTGGTAAAGGATTTCTAGTGAAGGGTCATCTTGAGACTCATATGAGACTCCACACTGGAGAACGACCATTTGGCTGTGATGACTGTGGTAGAAGTTTTCGCGCAAAGACAAATCTTAAAACTCACATGAAGGTCCATTCAAGAGAAAAACCTTTTTCGTGTGATGTTTGTGGAACAAACTTTAAAAGAAAGGAGACCCTCAAGAAGCACATATGGATCCACACCACAGAGAAACCCTTTGTCTGTGGTGTTTGCTGTAAAGGATTTTCACGACAAAAGAGTCTAAAAAGTCACATGTGTCTGCACACCGGAGAGAAACCGTTTATTTGCAGTGTTTGTAGTAAAGGATTTGCATTACAGGAGAATCTGAAGAGTCACATGTGCGTTCACACAGGGGAGAAACCATTTATTTGTAGCGTTTGTAGTAAAGGGTTTCATCGACATGGAGATCTAAAGCGACACATGCGTGTTCACACAGGAGAGAAACCATTTATTTGTAGCGTTTGTAGTAAACGATTTTCACAGCAAATTCATTTAAAAAGTCACATGCTTGTTCACACTGGAGAGAAACTATTCATTTGTAGCTTTTGCAGTAAAGGATTTTCACAACCAGAAACTTTAAGGAGACACATGCGTGTTCACACAGGACAGAAAGAGTTTATTTGTAATGTTTGTAGTAAAGGATTTTCACTAAAACAACATCTAAAAAACCACATGGAGGTTCACACAGCACCATTTAGCTGTAGTGATTGTGGAAAGCGTTTTGTTAAGGAAACCCAGTTGGAGCGACATGTGAAACTCCACTCAGAGGAGAGACCGTTTGGTTGTGATGTCTGTAAAAGCAGATTCAACCAAAAGTGTCAACTTGAGAATCACATGAGAGTCCATTCAGGAGAGAAACCGTTTGTGTGCAGCGTTTGCTGTAAAGCATTTTCACAACAAGGAAATCTGAAGAAACACATGGGTGTTCATGAGGGCTGTAATTAATTATTATTGTGACACTTGACTAATCTGCCAATGTTTTCCCAATCAGGTTATTATTATTCATTTGTACCTTCTGTTGGTTTGTCTTCTCTTCTCTGTATTGGTACTGTTTCTTGTCTCTGCACCTGTGATTTCCACTCTAATGTCTCTACTCTAGCATGTATATATGTCCACAGTAAAATCCCTGTCTCCCACCTACTATTCTTAATAAAGTAATGCTTTTTTAAAACTACATTTGGCAGACTAAGATATGTATGTCTGACTGAAATCTGGCTACTAGAGCAGATAGCTTGACTGGTTAACCAGCTAATATGAGCTTGTTAGAGTCCGACTGTTACTCTAAAAGAGTAGAACGATAAGAAAAATAATCTGGACAGTTAAGACTTGAAAATTACTCCCAGATTTGTATGTTTTAAATTAAATCTTTGTAATAATACCATGATTCTGTGAAACGTGGTATTTTAAATAAGGATATCAAGTGTGAAAAATCTACTTGACCAAAATCCAGGATTGACCAGTTTGAGTATTTCAGTTGATCAAACGTTTCTTGAAAGCAGTGATAACATCCTTCAAGTGTTGGGTTGAAAGTCAGCGTGGTCCTGTGCATTAATATATTGCTCCTAATGTATGGAGCTAAATTGGGGCCATAAAGTTTGTTCAATCGAAAAAAATTTGAATCCGAAAAATAAAAGTTTGTTCAAACGAAGAAAATTTGAACTTGAAAAATAAGTTTTTTCAAAAGAAAAAATTTGAACCTGAAAAATAAGTTTGTTCAAAAGAAAAAATTTGAACTTGAAAAATAAAAGTTTGTTCAAAAGAAAAACATTTGAACCTGAAAAAATATTTTGAACCTCCCCAAGAAAATGTGAAAACTGGAAAAAAAGTTTTGCAACTGAAAAATAACAGATGTGAAACTAGAAAAAAAAAGTTCAAAACTACTTTTCAGATTCAACTTTTTTTTCAAACTTGCAAATTTTTTTTGGGCTTTGTCCTGCCCATCGGACGCTCAGCATCTCTGGGGGTCTAGCAGCTGGACTGCTGGTCTTTCAAGGAGGGGAAGCTCAATTTCAAGATCGCTGATTTCGCTGTCAATCAAAAAGGGATTCAGCCTCATACAGATCATCCAATCATCATCCAGAAGCTGAGCGTCCAGGGCAGCCCAGGCCAGCCCACTGCCCCATAGACCCCCTGAGACGATGAGCGTCCAATGGGCGGGACAAAGCCCAGCATTTTTGCTTCGCTAAAAAAAAAGTTGAATCTGAAAAGTAGTTTTGAACTTTTTTTTTTTTTCCAGTTTCACATCTGTTTTTTTTCAGTTGCAAAACTTTTTTTCCAGTTTTCACATTTCTTGGGGCAGGTTCAAAATAATTTTTCAGGTTCAAATGTTTTTATTTTGATTCTGATGAAAATTAAAAAGAGAGATCATATTTCTCCTACTTTAGCTTCCCTTCATTGGCTCCCTGTTAAATCCAGAATAGAATTTAAAATTCTCCTCCTCACATATAAAGCCCTTAATGATTTAGCTCCATCATACATCAGAGATCTGATTGTTCCATACGTTCCTAACAGGGCACTTCGTTCTCAGACTGCAGGTTTACTGGTGGTTCCTAGAGTCTCTGGAAGTAGAATGGGAGGCAGATCCTTTAGTTATCAGGCTCCTCTCCTGAGGAACCAGCTCCCAGTTTTAGTCCGTGAGGCGGACACCCTGTCTACTTTTAAGGCTAGGCTTAAAACTTTCCTTTTTGATAAAGCTTATAGTTAGAGTGGCTTAGGTTATCCTGAGCTATCTCTGTAGTTATGCTGCTATAGGCTTAGGCTGCTGGAGGACATAATGACCACTTTCACCCTCTTCGCTACTTTCTCACACTACTGTTCAATTTTGTATTATTTGCTGTTATTTCAGCTTTTAACTTTGTTCTCTCTCTTCTCTCTTCCTAGAAGCTACACCTGGCCTGACTCTGTGTCTACCTGTGACAACTGTCTGGAGAGGGGCATCGTCCGAGCTTCTGCTGGCAACAATTTGGTGCTCACCCTCTACCGATGATCCACATGGCCCTGTCTTTCAGTGTTTAACCCTTTCTCTCTCCTAGACATAGCTACTGACGGAGCTTTTACTGTAACTAACTCTATGTGCTCTCTTTCAGACTCTAAACTTGAAAACTGGCTCAGAGTTTATCTGTTCTTTCTTTCTAGGTGAAACGACTAAAGGAGCTACATCCATTAACATTTAACTTTTCCTTCCCATAGAAAGGACTCCTGGATCAGTGCTTCTTTGTTCTCTTTGTGTCTCTGCTCTGTTCTCTCTAACCCCCAGTCGGTCGTGGCAGATGGCCGCTCACACTGAGCCTGGTTCTGCTAGAGGTTTCTTCCTGTTAAAAGGGAGGTTTTCCTCTCCACTGTCGCTACATGCATGCTCAGTATGAGGGATTGCTGCAAAGTCAACGCCAGTGACTGTCCACTGTCTCTACATGCTCATCCAGGAGGAGTGAATGCTGCAAGTCACTGACTGGATGCAATCTGCTGGGTTTCCTTAGATAGAAAAACTTTTTATCCAATTTGAATAAATAACTGAATCTGACTGCACTGTTCAATGATTTGGATTAATTGTAATGCATGTACCTGACTTTTGTGAAGTGCCTTGAGACGACGTGTTGTGAATTGGCGCTATATAAATAAACTGAATTGAATTGAATTATTTTGAACAAACATTTATTTTTCTGGTTCAATTTTTTTCTTTTGAACAAACTTTTATTTTTCAGGTTCAAATTTTTTTCGTTTGAACAAACTTATTTTTCAGGTTCAAATTTTTCGTTTGAACAAACTTTTATTTTTCAGGTTCAAATTTTTTTCGTTTGAACAAACTTTTATTTTTCAGGTTCAAATTTTTCGTTTGAACAAACTTTTATTTTTCAGGTTCAAATTTTTTTCGTTTGAACAAACTTTTATTTTTCAGGTTCAAATTTTTTTCGTTTGAACAAACTTTATGGCCCCAATTTAGCTCCAAACTAATGCTTTAGCTAACATAAATGAGATTGAATATGTATATCAACCATCTTTCATTTGGCCTTTATCAAAGTTCCATTAAGCTTTTTGTTCAGACCAGGGAGAGGTACAGATCCGATCCCAAATTATTGGTTTATAGTTCAGTGCAATTCATTTTTTTTTTTGTGCTCTGTATCAGAGAAGCTAACTGTAGTCTCTGTCGTCCAACTGTCTATTGAATAGAGAATGGATAAGCCTCATTAACGGTTTATCGTTAACTATGTTAATTATGTTACTTGTGTTGAAGAGTCTTTTTCTTAACCACTGAACCCTAAGTATTAACTTTAGAGAAAGGAATGGGAGGAATATATTATATAAATGTATTTATTTTAGAACCACCGTATTGACATTTCAATTGTATATTGAATAATGAAGTTGGACCTAGTTCCTAATAAAATCAAGAATTTCATGTTATTAGTGATACTAATATATTTCAGTGATTAGGTAAAGTGGAAAGATGCGTTCTGATGAGGCTCTTTTGTCATATTAAAAGTACCTTCTCAAAATGGCACCTTTTTAAGCAGGCGTTAAAGTTTTCATTAAGCACTCATTTCTGTATTAAAATGTTTTTTATTGGTTTGATGTAATATTCAAATCTTAAATGTTATATTTTCATGAGCTGTAAGCAGGAAAATCCTCATAATTAATAGAAATAAAGACTTGAAACCATCCATCTGTGTGGATTTAATCTATATAATGTGTTTCACTTAGTGAATAGAGTTACTTTTGGATAATATTCTAATTTGTAGAAAATGACTAAAGAATAACAAACACAAAACAAACCAGAAGTTTGACTGAAACAAATTCTGTAGGGAGCTGAAAATAAATGATTAGAGTATTATTATCTGAGTAAAGGTCTAACATTATTAGAATGTTTGTCTCTGAAAGTTTTGTGCATTAAATCTGAGAAAATCTTTGAAGACGGGGCAGAATAAAGGGAAATTTAAAGGGAGAAACTCCTTTATTGGTCTGTTAGGGTTTGATGCCAGTAGTTAGGTTTAGATAAACTGAAGACACCTTACTCTTGGTTCTTGATGTATCATTTTTAAATAACCTGGACTGGATAATGGACCTGCGTTTCCTGAATGTCCCGTTTCTCATCTCAGTTGATGGCAGCGTCTTGACACATCTGTTTGACCCACGCTCAAGGTTATGTCTTGGAGGAACCAGCTGTTTGGATCTAGTACAGGCATTAGATTTTCATCGGTTCTTCTTTTTGAATTTAGGACTAAATTGTAACAGTGCATTCTTAGCAGGGAAAAGACGAGGTTGCTTTCACTTTATGATGAGTTATTCCTTAATAGAGTATTATTTGACGTGTAGTAACCTGCATCTGAACTGTTTATTATTACAGCTTCAGTCATAAACATTGCATATGGACATGTTTAAACAATTTCAGGTGAAGTAAAAGCTGAACAGTCAGCTCAGAATTAATTGAATTTTAGCCGGTTTAATAAACCCCTACAAACCATCTTCTGTAGATTAGAATGATTGTTAAGTAACATCAAAATGTCTTGGTACTAACTCCAATATGTGCCTGAGTTCTTTTATTAATCTGTGATCATATGAATAGGTTGTATCTCTTCTCTCTACAGCTTTGATAATGTTTAAAGCTGCTCCTTCATGTCTGGTTAACACAAATAGGTCAGCCTCTGAGTTTTTCTTTACTTCGTTCTTTGGGCACACTGGACATCATCACATCAGGAAAATCATCAAATATTATGCTAAATATTTCTGCACAGCTGCACAGTAAATGTTTTTCTTTAATTTGAATTCTTCTCCATGTAGTTAGAGAAGTTAATGAAGTTGACAATTCAGCCATCACTAAGAGCGAATAAAATAGGTAGAGAAATCCCGTTATGCAAAGCAGAAATCTAGACTCTCTAAGAAACATATTAATAAAGGTATAACAAGCATACTGAGACTTCACTGATAAAAAGAATTGACTTTATATTCAAAATGTTATTAAAAAAATATAGGATAGTAAAGGGAAATGGCCTAATTTCTCATTAAGGATGACTACTTTTGATGTCATTTTTACAAAAATCTTTATTTTCAGCTTACTTTTTATTCGTAAAGCTAAGAAGAGGAAGTAGCTAATCGAGTTGGAACGCTACTTGCCATTCATTGGTCAATAAGGAGGAAGTTACCGGATGTAGCCTAAGTGGCAATGTAGCCTAAATGGCTAAGCTAGGAGACGGATAGCCTGTAAAGGTTATGTAAAACCATTGTAATTCATGCATCTGATTCAGTATTCACCACTCGTCGTGAGGACGTCACTCCCACATATTTGTTTTGGACCGTCCTCCTATTTAAAGTCTAATTTATGTACAGAATATCTTTAGCCTTCATTAGCAAAGTGAATGGGCTGTTAATCACAATGGAGCTAAAGCAGCTAACAGCAGAGACTTAGCTTTTAAAAGTTCGTTGTTTAGTGCTATAATACGACTCCATAATCAGGGGAAGACCACGTCTTCTGTGGACACCTCCCAGACCGAGGGACTAAGGACAGTTAAGGAAACTTTTGACCAAGGTATCAGAATCTCTTGTTTGCAGCATCGCTTCAGCTCTGCTTGGGTTTGCGTTTTCTGTTAATGCACTTTATTTGAGTCTTATCTGACTCCAGTTTCAGGCAGCAGAAAACCAGAAGATTCAGGTTATATGGCTGAAACCCCGACCTACTAGATCAAGTGAAGGTTGCAAACAAGGATTGTGAAAAGGAGAATCTCAAGTTGATCGAGGATGTCTGAGATGAAGGTTGAAGCAGAAGACCCTGGAGGGCTCAGTTTGGAGCCCCCCATACCTGCAGCATCAACATCAGAACTGGAGCAAAAACAAGACAGCAAAGATCTCAGTAAGTAACACCTGTGTTTGTCTGGATTTGACCAAATTCACTGGCTGATTGTAAAAGGGCTGTCAAATAGGAAATAATATAACTGAAGACTAGAATAAACGCAGTGGGAACAACTGCAAAATGTCTCACCTTTTTATGATGGCATTAATTAATACCATCTTACCAAATTATTACATTTGACCTTTTTCTCCCTTAAGTCTTTTAAAGGGGACATATACTTTTCAATTCAATTGAGTTTATTTATTTAGCGCCAATTCACAACACTTGTCGTCTCAAGGCACTTCAGAAAGGGTTTGGAAAGGTATAGGGTTGTTGGGGAGGTTAGATCAAACTACTGAGTGTTAGAGTTTGGCCATTTTAGAATGGGCTATGTGTAGGGGTACTAAGTAAAATAATAAACTGTTAAAGTTAGTCCAACTAGAGTCCACTGGTGGCCATTATAATACGATTGGAGGTACCTCTCTCTGTCAGACTGATTATAACCATTGGAAAAGAGAAGGTGTCGCACAGGTAGCAGAAATGGAGGGTGTGTTTGCACCTCAACCATAACTGAGTCGGTTTAGGCTAAACCTGACTCCCCCTTACTCCATCCAACAGGGAGGGAGGAAGGCAGAGGTAAAAATTATTGGAGAGTGTTGTTTCCTGTTGCATTGTGTGAAAGGTGGGTAACTTTAAAATGGGCTACGTCAATTCAATCGAATCATATAGATTTGAAGTCAGGTACATGCATTCCAATTAATAACTAACCATTGAACAGTGCAGTCAGATTCAGTTATTTATTCAAATTGGATAAAAAGTTTTTCTATCTAAGGAAACCCAGCAGATTGCATCCAGTCAGTGACTTGCAGCATTCACTCCTCCCGGATGAGCATGTAGAGACAGTGGACAGTCACTGGCGTTGACTTTGCAGCAATCCCTCATACTGAGCATGCATGTAGCGACAGTGGAGAGGAAAAACTCCCTTTTAACAGGAAGAAACCTCCAGCAGAACCAGGCTCAGTGTGAGCGGCCATCTGCCACGACCGACTGGGGGTTAGAGAGAACATAGCAGAGACACAAAGAGAACAAAGAAGCACTGATCCAGGAGTACTTTCTATTGGAAGGAAGAGTAAATGTTAATGGGTGTAGCTCCTTTAGTCGTTTCACCTAGAAAGAAAGAACAGATAAACTCTGAGCCAGTTTTCAAGTTTAGAGTCTGAAGAGAGCACATAGAGTTAGTTACGGTAAAAGCTCAGTCAGTAGCTATGTCTAGGAGAGAGAAAGGGTTAAACACTGAAAGACAGGGCCATGTGGATCATCGGTAGAGGGTGAGCATTAAGTTGTTGCCAGCAGAAGCTTGGAGGATTCCCCTCTCCAGAAAGGTGTTACAGGTAGACACAGAGTCAGGCCAGGTGTAGCTTCTAGGAAGAGAAAAGAGAGAGAACAAAGTTAAAAGCTGAAATAACAGCAAATAATGCAAAATTGGAGAGTAGTGTGAAAATGTAGCGAAGAGGGTGAAAGTGGTCATTATGTCCTGCAGCAGCCTAAGCCTATAGCAGCATAACTACAGAGATAGCTGAGGATAACTTAAGCCACTCTAACTATAAGTTTTATCAAAAAGGAAAGTTTTAAGCCTAGCCTTAAAAGTAGACAGGGTGTCCGCCTCACGGACTAAAACTGGGAGCTGGTTCCTCAGGAGAGGAGCCTGATAACTAAAGGATCTGCCTCCCATTCTACTTCCAGAGACTCTAGGAACCACCAGTAAACCTGCAGTCTGAGAACGAAGTGCCCTGTTAGGAACGTATGGAACAATCAGATCTCTGATGTATGATGGAGCTAAATCATTAAGGGCTTTATATGTGAGGAGGAGAATTTTAAATTCTATTCTGCATTTAACAGGGAGCCAATGAAGGGAAGCTAAAATAGGAGAAATATGATCTCTCTTTTGAATTTTCATCAGAACTCTTGCTGCAGCATTTTGAATCAGCTGAAGGCTTTTAACTGCATTTTGTGGACATCCTGATAGTAAAGAATTACAATAGTCCAGCCTTGAAGTAACAAATGCATGGACTAGTTTTTCAGCGTCACTCCTGGACAGGATATTTCTAATTTTGGCAATGTTCCGGAGATGAAAAAAGGAAATCCTAGAAACCTGTTTAATATGGGATTTAAATGACATGTCCTGGTCAAGAATAAATCCTTCCTTTTCACATGTAAATCAAGTGATTGTGGTCTATATAAAGTGGAACTGCAATGTTTTGGTCTGAACTCCTTGTTATTGTAGCTCCACAGGTTCCTGTTTTACCCCTGTTCTGAGGTGCGTCTGAGAGCAACTCATTTTGGTGCCGTCTCTTTAAACGCTACTCAGGCACTTCACACCCCGCCGTTCTTCAGGTCAAAGAACGCTCCACTTTGACCCGTTCGGCCATTTTGTAGTTTGATAATTATCTAGCGCCGCAGAAACAAGAAAAAAACTGCAAAAACAATGCAAAACAGCTTATGAATTAATACTATTAAATACATTCACTACGGTTCTGTCCTCAAGGAGCTAAAAGCAGCACACAGCACTAATATAAGCAGATGGCATGATGCAGCTTACCGATTTGCTGCGTCCATCGTTTCCATAGACAGAAGGAACTGACTCCATAATCATGGGTTGGGGGGATTGTGTATCTGTGCTTGTTTGCAGTCCGTATGGCCCAAGCAAGAAGGTGGAAGGGAAGAAACACTGGACCTAATAATCAAGTATTTTTGATTTGTCAAACTGTTTACTAGTGGTTTGATTGAGTAAAACGAAATACAATACAGCATAGAAAAACAAAAATAAAAGGAAAGTTTTTATTAAAAGAAATATTAAACATATGAAATACTTAAACTGATTAAATATTTAACTTTAACCAAAGATTAATGATCTCTCAGGAGTTTAAAGAAAGCAGCTAATCTAAGTACTAATCATAATATTAATTCAAGGGAGAGTTTGGCAGAAGGAAAAAGGAGAAATTCGAAGTGTCAGAACCACCTTCACAGGTCATTTGCGACCACCAGAAACCACCTTAGCAGAAGAAGTAGAATGCCTTACTGTGGTCCAAATCTTGTTGCGACACCTCAGTAAACCAGACTGGGTCTCTCGACCTGAAGTCCCGATGTCGTCTCCCATGTTTACTGCTCCCAGTTATTCCCATGTTGTCACAAGCTGAAGAGTCAGTCAGTTGTCCAATTTGGGAAATGTGTGGGCAATGCCAATAAAAAATACAGATTTGATATATATATTTTTTTACATTTAACTTTTTATTGCCATTTTCCAAAACTTCTTACTTGCAGAACCAAAACGAACAATTCATATTCAACGTTACACAAAACAAAAACAAAAAAAAAACTAGCTACTCTTCTAATAATCTTCTTGTCCAGTCCTGTTTGTCAAGTTCTTTTCCTATCCTTGGTCGTTGTCTTTGGTTTTAAATAATGTCGATTTTATCCACCTTTCTTCCATCTGTGTTTGTTGTAGTCTCAGGCGATGTCAATTTTTCCATTGTATAGATTTTGTGGGGCTAAATTGGGGCCATAAATTTTTGTTCGAAGGAAAAACATTTGAACCTGAAACATTATTCTGAGCCCAAAAAATGTGAAACTGTGAACTGGGATTATCATCGATATTCTATAAATATGTGATTGGTTTTGAAAGATAACATGCTTCACAGATAAAAGCAGCTTACGTGAATACACGACGCGCATCTCAGAGGAGAAAGTATGATCTTGACAGATTTGCACAGCATTTTAAGTCCGTGTTGGAGATTTCCCATGCTCTATCTTCATCCCGAATAATGCTCTGAATTGGTTGTTCCCTAAATTCTTTCTCAATATCTTGCCATTTTGCTGTGTAATCTGGTGTACACCAGCATATGACATGTCTGAGCTGAGCTGCATAGAAGTACTCTTTTAGTTTCAGGAGGCCCATACCCCCTCTGTCTTTCGGTAACTGGAGAGTTTCATATCTAACTCTAGGCTTTTTGCCACCCCAAATAAATCTGGATATTATATTGTCCCAGGTCGCAAATTGTGTTTGAGGGACCTCTATTGGAAGTGATTGGAAAAAATAGTCTTGGCTGAACGTTCATTTTGATAACTTAAATTTTTGAGTTAAGATCTAGGGGTAGTGTAGACTGTCTGTCTGTCTGTCTGTCTTTTTGTATCTCTTGGCTCATTTTATTTATGACTGAAATAATGGCTTCAGTCCATGATGGTGGTATTTTATTGTTATTGAGCGTCCAATTGAAAGAAGCTGTAAGTAATGGTGTCAACTCTGTGAATACCTTCTACCACTCTGCCAGGTATCCATCGCTACCTGGGGTTTTATTGTTCTTTAATGTGTTTATTGAGATTTGATATATTTAAATTATGTTCAGGTAGTCATTAATGACCATGTGTGTTTCAATGTTCCCAGTCCATCAGATGTTGGTGATTAAAGTAGTTCCCAATGACTGGAGCCCCAGTTTGGACCAGGAGGACTCAGAGCCCCCCCACATAAAAGAGGAAGAGGAGGAGCTATGTATCAGTCCGTGGGAAGAGCAGCTTACTGTGAAGATTGAAGATGACGAGAAACAAGAGTTATCAAAGCTTCAGCAAATCAAAACTGAAGACAACAGAGAGACAGATGCTCCAGTCAGCAGCTCAGCTGAAGAGCTAAAAACAGAATATGACAGAGATGACTGTGAAGAACCACAAAGGGACAGCAACACAGATCCAGTATGTTCTTACCAACATAAGATGACCCTTTACAGAAGAGGTAAAACACCTAAACTGTGTTCCAAACTCATGGCTCAGATGGGATTACACACCGGAGAGAGGCCATTTGGTTGCAATGTTTGTGGCAAAAGATTCAAACATAAGAACAATGTTAAACTCCACATGAATATTCATGTTGAAAATAAAGAACATAACTGTGAACTTTGTGGTAAAGGATTTAAAGCAAAGCATTTTCTTGAGACGCATATGAGACTCCACACTGGAGAGAGACCATTTTCCTGCGATGATTGTGGTAGAAGGTTCCATGCGAAGACAATTCTTAAAAGTCACATGGAGGTCCACTCAGGAGAAAAGACTTTTTCCTGTGATGTTTGTGGTTCAAGATTTAAGAGGAAAGAAACTCTTAAGACGCACATGTGGATTCACACCACAGAGAGGCCTTTTGTTTGTAGTATTTGTGGTAAAGGGTTTTCTCAACAAAACAGCCTGAGGATTCACATGTGTGTTCACACAGGACAGAAACTGTTCATTTGCAGTGTTTGTAGTAAAGGATTTTCAGAGCAAGAGACTTTGAAGAGACACATGCGTGTTCACACAGGAGAGAAACCGTTTATCTGTAGTTTCTGCTGTAAAGGATTTTCACAACAAATTCATCTAAAGAGACACATGCATGTTCACACAGGAGAGAAGCAGTTTATTTGTGGTGTTTGTAGTAAGGAGTTTTCACAACAGCATCATCTGAAAAACCACATGGAGGTTCACTCTGCATCATTTAGCTGCAATAATTGTAATAAACGTTTTGTTAAGGAAATCCAACTACAGCGACATGTGAGAGTCCACACAGAGGAGAGACCGTTTGGTTGTGATGTCTGTAAAAGCAGATTTAATCAAAAGTGTCAACTTCAAAACCACATGAGAGTCCATTCAGGGGAGAAACCGTTTCTTTGTGATGTTTGTAGCAGAGCATTTTCACAACAAGGGAATCTGAAGAGACATATGGTTGTTCACAAGGACTGCAAGCAATGATTATTTTGACAGTATGCCAACAAATAATATGCCAACAGTTTTAATGTTTTCTGCAACTGTCTTTGGTCGGCAAACTTGTGAATGCCCTGACGCATCTACATTTATATAAATGTTCATATTCAATTAAGATCGACTGTTAGAAGAAAATTTAAAAATAATTTGTCTTCTGCTTTGATCCGCTTTAGCGCAAAATCTTGAACACTAAAAACAAGTCTTTTTGTTTTAACTTATTACAACAAACAAGAAAAATGTAAATGGATTATTTACGACTCAACACTTTATCTTTTTACTTGGGCTGCCAATAACAATCTTATTCCTTCCATTAGGCACCGACAAATTTTCAATATTGACACATTTTCCTTCAATAAAAATTGTACATTAGTTTAATTCATTAGATTATGTCAATTTTTTGCATACCTCAAATAAAGATGTAAACAATTTTCCATCTTAAGGAAAGATTGTATGCATGAAGTCTTTCCTCTGGCATTACAAAAGAAATGTTGTTTATTTATTTCAAAATAAAAAGCCAGAGTATTCAGAATATCAAATAATAAAAGATTGAACTAGAAAACAACCAAAAACAGGCCCTGGTTTCATCATGAGTACAACTTGAAAGGGAAAACAATCTCTCTTTTATACCCTAATCTAAAACCTAATTTTTCCATTCATTATCCAATTGACTTGTATTTATTAACTGTATGTATTATGACTTTGCCTGATTTTAAATGTTTAATATTTTCTATATTAACATTTTCTACTGTTACGACTGCTGTCATACGTTGCTTCTTGTGTTTTATGTTGGATTGTGCCGGTGCTTGTCCGTGATCGGTTGAGGCAGAAGACAGATTTGTGACCTGAGAAGAGGATTACGCTGCTATGGACCCCTCATCATTCATCCTCTGTTCGTCCAAAATCAGCCACACAGTCAGCAAAGCGCCTTCGGTTAAACAGCTGTGTTTGTAAATAACTAAGCAGACTGCAGAGGTGAACCGCCCTTTATTTTAGCACTTGCTTTATTCTGCTGTTTTAATTATTGAAATTAGCTTTTGTCTTTTGATTTGTTTACCTTGAATTGATAAGTTCATAAATTTCCGATAGTTTCCTTTTGTTCGAGGTCGGCCTCGAAGCGATTCTGGCAAACCGTCCGGTGCCTCAGGAGGGGGAAGCAGTGCTTCACCAACACTGTTTCCAGTGGGGGTGGGAGGCTGCTGACCTCGACTGAGGACATTATCTGGCGGTGGAAAGGAGTACTTTGAGGATCTCCTCAATCCTGCCATCACGCATTCCCTGGTGGAAACAGAGGCTGGGGACTCGGGGTTGGACTCTTTCATCACCCAGGCTGAAGTCACTGAGGAGGTTAAAAAGCTTCGCGGTGGCAGGGGTTCGGGGGTGGATGAGATCCGTCCTGAGTACCTCAAATCTCTGGATGTTGTGGGGCTGTCATGGTTGACACGCCTCTTCAACATTGCATGGCGGTCGGGGACAGTGCCTCTGGACTGGCAGACTGGGGTGGTGGTCCCCCTTCATAAGAAGGGTGACCGGAGGGTGTGTTCCAACTACAGGGGGATCACACTCCTCAGCCTCCTTGGTAAGGCCTACGCCAGGGTATTGGAGAGGAGAGTCCGGCCGATAGTCGAACCTCGGCTTCAGGAGGAACAGTGTGGTTTTCATCCCGGCCGTGGAACACTGGACCAGCTCTATACCCTCTACAGGGTACTCGAGGGTTCATGGGAGTTTGCCCAACCAGTCAACATGTGTTTTGTGGACCTGGAGAAGGCATTCGACTGTGTCCCTCGTGATGCCCTGTGGGGGGTTTGGTCCGCATTGCCGGCACTAAGTCGGACCTGTTCCCGGTGCATGTTGGACTCCGGCAGGGCTGCCCTTTGTCACCAGTCCTGTTCATAACTTTTATGGACAGGATTTCTAGACGCAGCCAAGGGCCGGAGGGGGTCTGGTTTGGGGACCAGTGGATTTCGTCTCTTTTTGCAGATGACGTGGTCCTGCTGGCCCCCTCTAGCCAAGACCTACAGCATGTGCTGGGGCGGTTCGCAGCAGAGTGTGAAGCGGCTGGGTTGAAGATCAGCTCCTCCAAGTCCGAGGCCATGGTACTCGACCGGAAAAGTGTGGCTTGTCCTCTTCAGGTTGGAGGGGAGTTCCTGCCTCAAGTGGAGGAGTTCAGGTATCTCGGGGTCTTGTTCACGAGTGAGGGAAGAATGGAGCGGGAGATCGACAGACGGATCGGTGCGGCTGCCGCAGTAATGGGGGCGCTGTGCCGGTCCGTTGTGGTGAAGAGAGAGCTGAGCCGAAAAGCGAAGCTCTTGGTTTACCGGTCGGTCTACGTTCCTACCCTCACCTATGGCCATGAACTTTGTGTCATGACCGAAAGAACGAGATCCCGGATACAAACAGCTGAAATGAGTTTCCTCCGTTGGGTGGCCGGGCACTCTCTTAGAGATAGGGTGTGGAGCTCGGCCATCCGGGAGTAGAGCCGCTGCTCCTCCACATCGAGAGGAGCCAGTTGAGGTGGCTTGGGCATCTATGTCGGATGCCTCCTGGACGCCTCCCTCGGGAGGTGTTCTAAGCATGTCCCACCGGGAGGAGGCCCAGGGGACGTCCCAGGACATGCTGGAGGGACTATGTCTCTCGGCTGACCTGGGAACGCCTTGGGCTCCCCCCCCGGAGGAGCTGGAGAGAGGGACGTCTGGGTGTCTTTGCTGAGTCTGCTGCCCCCACGATTCGGTCCCGGATGAAGCAGAAGACGAGTACAAGTACAACCCCAGATCGTAGCACTGCCCCCCACAGGCTTGCACTGTAGGCATGAGGCTCGATTGGTGCATCTCCTCATGCAAATCTCTTCTTACTCTGATGCCTCCATACCTGTGGAAAAAATGTGTTGTAGAGGCAAATAAATGACTTGAATTTGTGAAGAGAGCTAAAGATTAGGGCGATGGAATGTAGACCCTCTGACTAAACAAGGTACTAGGAGAAAAAACTGGTCAGTAATCATAAGGTTTTTAATGCTGTAATACCAATATAAGATTTTTGTACTGACTACTTTTCCACATGATCCTTGATAATTGTCGATTTGAAAGGTTTATTTATTTTATTTCACCCAAAAACAAATTACACTAACGGAGGAAGGCCTGGAGAACAGATGCTAGAAAACATCCTATAATGATTGTACAGGCACATGAACATGTCTGAACATGTTTGGGTTTCTGCTCCAGGTTCTATCAAGTCTTTCCGTCTTGTCTGCCTCAGTCAGAAAGGTTTCCCAGCAGTGGCTCACCCAGATGCTGTCTGCCTAGAGAGTTTACTCTATGGCTAGACAGCTGGAGGGATGTTATGTTGTTTTCTTTCTTAGAATTTAGGACAGAATTTCAGCAATCCAGAAAACTATCAAAAAAATGCAACCTAAATTTTAGGACGTGACTCCTGTGGGCATGGTTCTTTGGTGTGTCCTGGCTTGTTTGAGGTGCGTTATTGTGTCGGTGTCTCTTAGTCTCTTCTTCACTCCACTGCAATCCTTCACACAGCTGACCCAGTTTTCAGAAGAAAACACAAATTCCACCTGTCAGGAAGAATATATTGCCCTATTATCTCAAAAATATTTGTTTTCCTTTCCAAGAGACAGTGAATTCATGACATGGTGGATAACATTATCATCATCAGCTACAGTGTATTCCTTCCATGTTTCACATGTAATTACATATGTTCAGCATAAGAAGAGTTTCAATTTTAGCAGGAAAAAGAATTCATTAAAGAGAATTCAAATTTTACTTTTTTAAATTTTTTATCATAAGAACCTCATAAGAACCAGTTGTTACATTTCACATAATCACAAGAACAAAGTCTGTGGAAATAAATGATGATTTAGATCAATTCAGTGTAACCTGAAGACTTTTTGAGCTTTGGTCAGAATAGTGAAATTTTTTCTTCTGTCCATGATGTATGTTCATATTCAGTGTTTGTCATTTCCTAATGCTAGAGTGTCCAAAATGTATATACTCACAAAGCTGATATGAACTATGATTTTTTTTTTTTCATTTTACAGCGGTGTCTGTAGAATATATCGCAAATTTATTGTTCTCACAATATTATTGTACAACATATGTATATGATAAAAAAAACTGCTTGGACTGCAATCAATGTTAATTATTTAGGTACCAGGCATTCAGGATCTATGCCTGTAATATATTTAGTGGCAAAATGAAGCTGTTTCAGCAATAAAACAGCATGTTGGCCAGGTAATGATCATTTTATTTTTTCCAGCAGCTGAGTAGACTTCTCATTATCTGGGGTTTGCTATGAACCTAAAGAAGAAAGACATTAACACTTTTAATTACTTATGTGTGCAAAGTTATATTTATAGTGACATTCAGCAATATTTTCACATATCACGTTTTCCCAAAAATGTGTAGTCCTAATGTCAGGTTTAAAGACTAGTGCTGCCAACAATTACAGACACAGCATAAAGGTTTTGAAAGATATTCAGGGATAATGGATCTTCTGGGTTTCCAGCCGAGTCCTGGTTTGGCACTGAGGAGGAGAGGTAAGTCACTGTTTGAATATTAAAATGATGGGTAAAGGAAAAAAATGGTTGTGGATAGATTCGTACTGTTGATGGTGATGGAGGAGTTCTGGGAGAATGTGAGCAAATCCACTCGAGTCTTTGACAGGAGGTGGTGAATGGAGGTTTGTGAAAGCTGCCTCTTATTGTTTCTTCCTTCCAGGAATGCGGTTGGAGGGGCGGGTAGCATTGGAAAGTGGACAGGCAGGTGAGCGAGTCGTAAGTAGCTGAGTGATCCGAGCAGCTCATATCAGGAGGATGGCAAGAGCGGCAGTGAGGAGATTCTGGGTCCTGCTGGTCCATACTGAAACTCAGGTCATGGGGAACCACTTCCTTAATTACCAGCATCTCCTAGACCGTGAACAATAACACACTGAGGGACATTAGTTATGGCTAATAATTTAAAAATTTTACATATCAAACAATGAACATTCTTAAAATCTAAGATAGAAAGCCAAAACTATTGATAAAAGTGGGAATGTTTAGAAATAGTCAAAAAGTTTCATTGGATGTCCCTCTGCCTGCTGTAAATAGCCATCCAACGTAGAGAATAAAGTTCCTGTCATGCAATCAGAAACATTTTTTTAAATAAATATATACAGCAGGTGAAATAAATATTAAACAGATCCACAGTTCAAATATTCCTATTGGGCATGAACTTCACAACAGATGTTGGCAACAACCCAAGTAATCCACAGATACAAAGAGATCAAATCAAATGAGTCCACACATGAAGTTATGGTTAGAAATTGTAATGACACAAGGGAAAAGTACTGAACACTTTTTATATAGATATTTATTGGAAATGTCTGGTTTCGGTTGTGACAAGATGCCTCCTGTATGGACAACTAGTAACAGGGATTGCTTAGGTGGTATTTTGACCTGTCTTTTTATGCAAACTGGTTTCTATGGATGCTTTCTATGCACTCCATCACCCAGTCAGCACTGCTTCCTCTCTGTTATGAACATCTCTCTCACTATGGTACACCAAAGTATTAGTAGCTCTACTTGAAAATTAGGATTCCTGCTGACAAACTAAACTTTGTCTCAAATGATAGCGAGGAAGCATCTTACCGTCAGTGAACATCTTGTACAACTTGATTGTTTAACAGCACTGTAGTTAAAAATGCATTTCCACCCATGAGTACAGCGTAAATATTCATGTTCATTATTCTCCTAAATTTTCAAATACAAATGAAAAATTCAATATAGCACCTGGAAATGGATGAAATTAGTTTTTATTACCAAATCAAATGAAGTTGACTTTAAGTTGTGGTTTCTGATTTTGTTCACCAGCAGAACTAAACACAGCACCAGTTTGACTTGTTTGGACCACAGAGAGGAAGCTGTTCTGACAGGATGTCGTGGGTGCAGTAGAGGAACTGAGTTTTATTTCTCTAAAAAAATTATCTAATTGCACCAATAAATGAATATTTAAGCCTTTTAAAAAACACCTTGAACATAAAAAAAAAACTTTTACTTTTGAACCAAATATCTACATAATTTAACAAAAACATGAATGAAGTATGTGGACATTGTTTAGATATCTGGTAGATAATCTGCTGGGACTTTGAGTGGCATCAATACCTGCAGCCTGTCTGCTCATGGCATCTCCTTAAAGCCCGTGGAAGTTTGGGACAGTTCCAGGCAGGCACCATGGCATCCATCACAGCACTCGCCAGCAGACTGAGGGGAATCTCTCCATGCAACCTGCCGCCGGTCAAGGCACAGCTCTACATAGCCTCTAGCAGTTGCTGGCATGGACCATGTTATCTCTGCAGGCAGTTTCCAGCACCATCTCATGGCAGTTGCTGTAGCATCTTGAATGAGCCAGTCCTCATACCACCATCTGAAGTGTTGCTGATGCCACAATCTTGCTCTCTTAAGACCATCTTTAAGGATAATACTTAACAACTTTAGCCCTTGCAGACATGAATTCGGTTCAGTTAAATATAGCACCAATTTATACAACAATTTTATTTTAAAAAGGTACTTGAGAAAAACAGGTCTAAATAATCTCAATCATACAATACAATTCAAACACATTAAGAATTTTTCACAAAACAGAATTTTAACAAATTTTACAAGAGTGCTCCACGTATAGTTTTCAGTACATCTTTTTGTACCAACAATGTATTTCCCTTTTCCCAATGAAAAAGGTGACTGGAAACTACAGCCAAACTACAATCATCAAAGGTAAAATCAGTATCATCCTTTGTTTTTGCAGCACTGTCTGATATCAATTTAGCTTCTGCCAAAATGAAACTATTTGGAATAACGTTCCACTGAGCATCTTAACAACTGGTCTTTGTGTTGGAGCTGACTTTAGCCAACTGTCCTAAATCATGTAAATACAGCCCAGGTAAGTTACAGTTATTATTGGCCGAGTTTTGCTACATTTTTTTCTACAATAACACCACCAAAGAAAACAAAGTGGGACAAAAAATGTGATCAAAGTCAGTAGAAAGAAATAGAACCACAGAAGAGCATCAAGTAAAATTTCATGCACATAAAAAACAAATGAGTAAAATAATACAAACAAAACATTAGATGCTGACCCATTTGGTGTTGAGTTAACCAGTCATAAGGAAGCTTCAAACATTAGCAAAGCTGTAGAGAAAAGAGACAACTTATTTAAATGATCACAGATTGATAAAAGAACTCAGGCGCACTTTAGAGTTATAAAATAAGACATTTTTATGTTTATTTAACAAACTAATGATTTGAATATACAGAGAATGAGTTTCTAAAGGTGAATTAAACAGACTTAAGTTCAATAAATTCTGATGTTTGTATGTTTGTAAATGTATTCACACGGACAGAAATTGTCAGTAAAATTCAACATAGATGCTATTTTAAACAAATGGGCCATAGAAGAAGTAACATTAAGCTGGGGTTCTGGGTTCTAATATACACACGTTGGTCATGTATAGTTTTACATCTTTACAGATTTTATTTTAATTTAAAGAGGCACTAAATATTAAATAATGTTTGTTTTTAAGAGCATTTGTGAAAAAAAATGTAGGAAGATTTATTTCCCCAAAAGTCCCCTAAATTTTTATTTCCATAGAAAACCAGTTTAATGGTTCATGCCTTAGCAGTGGGATAGCTCTAGGACATCTAATACAATAAAGACATCTACTATTTCATAACAAGTAACAACAAATTTGTTGTCAATTCATATATATCCAAAGAACATCGTCTTGTCCTGAAGACACTGATGTAGTAGGTTAACTCCCTTCAGATATCAGGAGATAAAAAGCACCTATGACAGGAGAACCACCTGACACCAAAGCAGCAGGGGGAGCTGTAGCAATAACAAGACATTTAGTTTGGATGTCTGTTTATTTTCATTCTCTTTTTTCAAACTTTGTGAATCTTGCAATTTCAAAAATCCTAAAATCTCTCTGGGTTGTAGTAGTTCACATCTTCAGCAAATACACACTGCTTCCACCTTGTGGTGATATTTATGCACTACAGTCAGATGTCTAAAAACACAAGGGGCAAAGATCCAAAGATTTTCATTTGAACTCATTCAAAGAATTTTAAGTATTCCTTATTTTAACCTAGAGCTGAACAAAGCAGTAAAACATGTTTTAAATTCATTTTTCAAAAAATATGCAAGTCTACAGGAGACTTCTAACATATGCGAGGATACTCCTCCACAAAGCAAGGATGGATTCAAATATTTGACTGCCTAAAAGCATATTGACAGATTATTCAGCTATTAATCATTAGCTGCAGTCCTTGTGAACACCCATGTGTCTGTTCAGATCTCCAGGTCGTGAAAATGCTTTACTGCAAACAGTACAAGCAAATGGTTTGTCTCCTGAATGGACTTTCATGTGACTTTCAAGATGAATCTTTTGATTAAATCTGCTTTTACAGACATCACAACTAAACGGCCTCTCCTCTGAATGAAACCTTACGTGTCGCTGTAGCTGTATTTCATTCATAAAACATTTACTACAATCGCTACAGCTAAACGGTGCTGTATGAACTTTAATATGACTTTTCAGATATACATGTCGTGAAAATCCCTTATTACAAACACTACAAATAAACGGTTTTTCTCCTGTGTGAACATACATGTGACTCTTCAGATTCTGTTGTAGAGAAAATCCCTGACTACAAATACTGCAAATAAACGGTTTCTCTCCTGTGTGGACACGCATGTGACTCTTTAGCGTCTCTTGTAGTGAAAATCCTTTTCCGCAAAAACTGCAGATAAACGGTTTCTCTCCAGTGTGAACACGCATGTGTCGTTTTAGATTCTCATGTCGGGAAAATCCTTTACTACAAACACTGCACATAAATAGTTTCTCCCCCTTGTGAGCACGCATATGAGTTTCAAGTCTCTGCTGCAGTGAAAATCCTTTACTGCAAACACTACAAACAAATGGTTTCTCTGTGGTATGGATCCACATATGCCTTTTAAGATTTTCATTTCTTATAAACCTTGTACCACAAATATCACAAGAAAATGGTTTTTCTTCTGAGTGGACCTTCAGGTGACTTGTGAGATTACTCTTTGCATGGAACCTTCTACCACAATCATCACATGCAAACGGCTTCTCTCCAGTGTGAACTCTCATATGTGTTTGAAGAGAACGCTTTACTTTAAATCCCTTACTACAAATATCACAGAAATGTTCTCTCTTTTCATTGTGAATCATCATGTGTAATTTAAAATTTGTCTCACGTTTGAATCTTTTGCCACAGATATTGCAACCAAATGATTTCTCTCTTGTATGAACTTGGCCCTGAGCCTTAGGTTTAGTACACAGTTTAGATCTTTTACCTCTTCTTTCAACCATCATCTTACTTTTCTGATAGGAACACCCTGGATCTTGGTTACAGTTCGGTTCTGGTCCTTCACAGTCCAGTCCATCAAGGTTTGTTTCCAACTGTTCAGTTGAGTGTCTGGTTGGAGCATCTATTTCACTGTTGTCTTCATTTTTTATTTGATGAAGCTCTGATAACTGAGGTTTCTCCTCATCTTCACTCTTCACATTAAGCTGCTCTTCCTCCTGACTGATCCACAGTTCCTCCTCTTCCTCCTTTATGCGTGGGTGCTCTGAATCCTGCTGGTCCAAATTGGAACTCCAGTTATGGGGAACCTCTTCTTTAAGTGCCAACATCTGACGGACTGGGAACATTGGAAACACATGGACAGTGTTTTTATTACAAACAAATTTGAAATATTAATTTAACACTAAGAAATGTCTATCTACATACAAATTAGTCATATGGTAACAACTATTGACATTTGGATTTTTCATATTGGCTTAACAGCAAGATTAAAACATTATTGTTTTGGAACTGGAATGGTTAGAAGTCATTCCTGCTGTTGGGCTGTGTGAGAAGTCATGTGATGGACTGTTGACCTGCCCATGGTGAACAATATCTCTGCTACAAAACTGTTGGGATATTTACACATATGTTTATCACTCTGATTCTTTCCACAGTTTAGCATCCCTTTTATTACTTCCGGCCAGAGTTAACTGGCTCCAGTCCAAACAAATATGTGTCACTTACTGAGATCTTTCCCACCTTGTGTCTGCTCCAGTTCTGATGGAGATGCTGCATGTATGGAGGGCACTAAACGGAGCCCTCCGGGGTCTTCTGCTTCCATCTTCATCTTTTCAGACATCCTCGACCAACTTGAGATTCTCTTGGTCACGATACTTTTTGCTAACTTCACACGAAGATCCAGGTTTCAGTCATATAACCTGTATCTATTTTTATGTGCTGCCTTTTTTATGTGCAGCATCTGAATATTATATCTGTGTATTAACAGAAAATGTAAACCGCAGCATTGCTGAAGCAGTGCTGCCAAGCAGAGTCTGATAGTTCTGGTTCCACTCTGTAACTGTCCCCAGTCTCTCGGTCCTCAGCTGAACAACAAGGTTTAGAGGTGTCCACAGACGACGTGGTCTTCTCTCAAGGTCTCAGACGTAGAATGTGGACTGGTCTTGTAACACTAAACCATGAACCTTTAAAAGCTTCAAAATCGGAAACACTGATTAAGTCTCTGCTGTGAGCTGCTTTAGCCAAGGTGGCCAACAGTCAATTCACTTTGCTAATGAAGGTTACCTACATAATACAATGCAACCTTCAATACGTAGAAATATTCACAGCGGCTCATAACAAACGGGTAGAAGAAAAGTCCTTCCGGTGACTGTCGAGTAAAGAGTCTAAAACATACGATTTAATCCCGATTAGCAACTCAAGCTAACATTTATACTTCCGGTTTCTTCCTCCTCACTAACCAATCAATGACAAGTAAAGTGGCGATTCTTCTTCTCTTTCTGTTTTATGGCGGTTGGCAAACAACTTTAGGTGCATTACCGCCACCCTCTAGATTGGAGGATGAAAGCTTTGATTCGAAAAACCCTTTCCTTTTTCAACTTCAGCATTTCACAATAAAAGACGATAAAGGTTAATTAAATTAATATTTAACTAATATCAACTTATAATGTTTGTTAGACCTAATTGTGTTTACACTCTCATACATATTATTTCACTTTATTTATATAGCACTGATTCACTAAAACGTAATCTCAAGCCACATCAGAAAACAAAATGTCCAGTTAGCCTGCACCTGCCCTAGATTCATCAACAGAATATGGACTCAGAAATTATTTTTGATGGGAGGAGTAAAAAGTGGAGATATATAATTCAAGCATTTGCTTGGCCAACAAGATCTCTACACTGCCTCCATCCATCATTACTTTTTTTTTTTTTTAAAAAGGACAGCGTACACAGACTCCTGACCAGACTTTGTGTGCAGTTGTGACAACAGTGCCGCACCATACCTCCAGTCATCCCGCACTTGTGTTTTTGAAAACTCACAGTTGTGCGGGATATTGCAGCAACAACTTGTGATTTATGAATGACCAGAGGGAGTTTTTTGGGTTTATGACATAAGTGTTTTGTGAAAGATGCTTTAACAGTCAAAGTCCCTCTGCGTCCTGCCACCCCCGATGACCCACCCACCGCCACCTGAACACCCCTCACTGCTGTGAAGAGGAATATAAACAAACTGTATAAAAGACAGAACTTCAACCTCAACAAGGCATAGTCATAGCCCCTTTAAATGTAAAATAAGTTTTATTCAAATTATACCTCGACTGTTAATGTATAATTAGCACTTTGCACACCAGGGTATTTTTTGGGGATGTTGTTATGTTCTGCATTGCAAGAATCAGGGCCAAATCAGAGTTACATGGTACACGTCTACCCAAAGAAACGCCCCTCAAAGTGAAGTAGTGCTTTTTGGGTGGACCCTGAACTCTGGGGGGAGGCGTGCAGGAAGAACTTTTGAATTAAGTACATTTAAATACATGAAGTAAATCAACTGACCTTTGTGGAAATATTAAACAAATTAAATAAATGAAGCTTAGAATTCTGATTTCCACCACTTGGGCAAGCTGAGAGAGTAGTTACTCTTGTCAAATCCCTTTTTTAGGAACCTGAACTGTTCCATTTACATTTATGTTCCAAGATGCAAATTAAAATTAAAACTTTTCCCCAAACACTGTCCTGCTACTACAGATGTATGTTCTTGGGGTTACTATTCTTTCAGGGAATGTTGCTTGGGGTTGCTCATTTGATTGCATGAGCTGTTTAGCACTAAAAGGACAGAGAACGTCATCAGTTCTCTGTCGTTTTAGTGCTAAACAGCTTATGTCTATGGCCTGCGACCGTTATAATGTAATGTTTATAACATTAATAATAACTAATATCTGATGCTGCTCAGCTTGTTGAATGACTTCTTAAAATGACTTTATGCTTTTGTGTGTAAATTTGTTAAATAAAGTTTGGTTAAGAAATATATTGTGTATACTGTACTTTTACTTTAGTCAATGAACTTTGTAATGCATTGTTTTATTTTTATTTTGTCAATCACATTTCTGTTCATATTTGACCTATTAAATGTCTTCAAGGTTTATGAAAAACTATGCAACTTTAATTATAAATGAAGTTCTTACCCATTGCCCGCTGTGCCTGCAATCTGCCCCGGATTTGGAGAGATGAATGGAGAGATGGATGGATGGATGGATATTGTAGTCATGAATTCAAGTAAATACACAACTGGTAATATAGTTTGACATCCACACATTTGATACATGTTGAAATGAAGACTCAGCTAGGCTTTGTCTCACAGATATGACATTCATATTCATTCATGGATGCTTTGGAGAGTCTGTGACCCTAGAGGGCTAAGGAACATTTTCAAAATTGAACAGATACTTTCAGTTCCAAGCCAAATGCTAAAAATAATAATGCATTTTATCTGGTGGCATCTTTCAAGACACCCAAGAACACTTTCCAAATTTAAAAACAATAAAAAAATAATAACAAAACAAACTGAAATTAAGAACTATTATAAATGGCTTAGAAATGAACGTGAGAAGGCAAACTTGAACAGATGGTTTTTGGGTTGTGGTTTGAAGGTTGTAAGGTAGTAAGAGTCCAGAGATTGCTGTAGATTGATATGTTTTGTAGCTCCAGACAGATTATGTAGACCAGAATTAATGTTGTGATCAAAGCTAATCATAGCTTTTACTTTTTTTATTATTTTGTTATTCTTTAATCATACGCCCGACAGCCATCAGTAGACAGGAATTACCTTTTTGCAGTACTCTCAAAAAGGGCCATACTCCAAAATGCCAAAATAGCCACGCCACCTGCCACTGTCTGGACAGATCTGAGTCAGCAGCAGGAACACAAGATGTCTCCAAAGGCCCTGTATACCTTTGTGAAAACCTATGTAAAACTTATATCTCATAAACAGCACAAACCTGCACTAACAAAGCAGTAAAAAAGGCCTAAAAAACTCCTCAATAGGAGTGTCACTGTTTGCTGACGATGGGATAATGTGGAAGAGAGGGAAAAATCAAAATCTTTTTGTAAAAAGTTGCAACAGGCTATTCATAAGGTAGAGCCATGGACTTTAAAGTGGGGTTTTAGATTTTCTGTAAATAAGACGAAAGTCATGTACTTAACTAGGAAAAATAAGCAATAAGTAAGAAATGACAATAATTAAACACTTTGGAGCAGTTTTGGAGAGAGCGAATGAATTCAAATATTTGGGGTTATGGTTTGACAGTAGATTGACGTTGAATTTACATATTAATAAAACTTTGGAGAAGTGTAACAAAGCAATAAATGTGATGAGATGTCTCAGGGGCCGGAATTGGGGAGCTAGCCATTCCTGTTTAAAAAACCTACATATGTTGCTTTGATTAGATCAGTTTTAGATTTTGGTTGTATTACGTATTGCTCTGCTTCAGGAAGTAATCTGAAAAACTCGATGTTATCCAACATCAGGCTTTGAGGATCTGCTGTGGGGCAATGGGATCTACTCCAGCATTTGCCCTACAAGTGGATGCAGGAGAAATGCCCTTAACATATAAAAGAAAGCAGTTGGCTTTGGCCTACTGGGCTAATTTGTGTGGGTACAACGGGGGCCACCCTGGACTGAGTATGTTGAGCCCATGTCAGGCGAAAGAGAAAGTGCAGCTGAACAGTTTTGGATGAATAATTGGAAAAGCAACAACAGATGCTGGAAGAGGTCATCTTGAATTGAATCCTACTGTTCCTATCCCCAACAACCCAATTTGGGTGTTGGTGGAGTCCTATATGGATTTAGGTTTATTGGGAAAAAAAGCATTAATAGGAGTACTGTTGTTGGATATACACTGTTTGGGGGGCCCCAAAAAAAAAAGTTGGCCCCCCTTTTTAAATCCCTTTTAACAAACCCAAATAGGTACAAGCCCCCCCCTTTGGGAAAATTTACTGTAGGGGCTTATGTTTTCAGCTGGCAAAAATTTTTTAACCCCCCAAACCGGGTTCCCAATGAGTTGCTTCTCATTTTTAAAAACAACCATGTCGAAAGACACATCCCGTGGTCGTGGAAAAGATGCAGTCCTTTTTTTCAAAAAGGGTCCAAACCACTGGCATGCATCAAGAACCCCCCAGGGGAAAAACCCATCTAGAGAGATTGCGAAACTACCAAAATTTTGGGGTTTAAAAAACTGTCCCAAACCGTTTAAAATTTAAAACCTGGAAAAGGATAGGGGGGACCCATCGTCTCTGAGGAAAAAATTGTGTCCGGAAAAAAATCCTGAATGATCGTGATCGGAAACAAAAATTTCAAAAACGGTAAATAAAATCTAAAAAAAAAAAACCAAAAAAAGATGAACTCCCGGGCTATGTTTAATAGTTGAAAGTAAGAGCATTTCCACACGCACAATGTGGGGGGACTCAAGGGAATTTGGGGGACTGAACAGCTGGTTTTAGCCTTAAAAAAACCCAAACTAATCAGTGAGGCCCCAAAACCCGGGGAAAAAAAGGCTTCAATTTGCTAGGGGGCATAAAGATTGGGAAAAAACTCTGGAGCAATGGAAGAAGGTCCATATGGTCTGATGAGGTCCAGATTTACCCTTTTTCCAGGAAATGGGGGGCTTTCAGGGTAAAAAAGAGAAAAAGGGTGAAGGGTTATCCCACCCATCATGGCTAGTGCCTACTGTACAAGCCGGGGGGGCAATGCCTATGATCTGGGGTTGTGTAAGGTGGTCAGGGTCTGTTTCCCCAGCAACAGTATGTGTTCAAAGAATGAGGTCAGCTGACCTACATGAATATAATGAATGACCAGAATTTATTCCATCAATGGATTTTTTTCCTCCCCCTGATGGTTCCCGGGCATTTCCTAGATGACAATGCAAGAATTCATCGGGATTGGGAATGTTTGGAAAAGTGGTTTCGGGAACATGAGGCCCTTCATTCTCACACATGGTTTGGCCACCACAGACTCCAGACCTTAACCCCATTAAAAATCTTTGGGATGTGCTGGAGAAGGCTTTAACTTTCAAACCAATCATCAATGTAAGATCTTGGTGAAAAAAAAAGGGCAACACTTTGGGTGGAAATAAATCTGGCCACTGCAGAAGCTTATCGAAAAAATTGCCCCAAAAGCGAATACGTGTCGTCATCAAAGCTAAAGTTGGTCCAACAAAATATTAGGGGTGTGTGTAGAGTGTGTGGCCTTTTTTTTTGGTGGTACCTTTTTTTTTTGGCCAGGTAGTGTATGTGGAGGAAGTATCCTGACTATTTAATGGTGTATACTTATGATTCAAAAATAGAGAATGGTAGGGTTGGGGTTGGGTTTGTTTTTCCCAGCCTTGGATTAAAGTTAAATAAAACCGAAACAAGTAAAAAATTTTTTGGCGGTGTATACAGGACAACTGCTTGGCACTGCCTTTTTCAGCAATTAACTGGGTAAAAAAAGAGCGCCAGGAAAAAGTTTTTCCCTTCCCCTTTCGGTAATTCTAGTAGTGCAATTTAATTGGGGTGAAAAAAACATGGCTCAGAATCAAGAATGGATTTGGTATTAAAAGCTATGGGCCACAGGTTAGTGAAGGAGTGAAAATACTGGGAAAAAAAAAGGGGATGTTACTATGGGTTTCCCAGGGCCCCATATCCGAAGTAAAGGGCCAATAATAATAGATAAAAGTTTTTAGTTTTGATTCCTCCACTCAATTTTCAGAAGGCTGAAGTGAAGAGGCATTTTAAAAACAAAATATCAAAGGGAGACTATTGGCCAAAAAGACGGGGACAATGGGATGAAAAACCCTTTTTTCAAAGGACATAAATTCCCCGTTTGGGGGACGGGAAAACCCCCAACGGGCTTAAAACAGTACACTGAGAGTGATTGGAAAGCATCTAACCGGGGAGTGTGAATGTTGGGGGGAGGCTGAGACGATGGAACATGATATTATGTATTGCGTAAGGTATCGGCAGCAGAGGGACATATTCAGAGCACATTTGAAATAAAGGAAAATCCTATTTATCCTGAAGTCAATAATGCAGGGGTGTTCTCAAGCACAGGACTGTTTATGAGAATTTATTTGGGAGGATTTGCCCTTCTGGTCCACACCCCAAACTAAAAGGTGGCAGAATGCACCTTCAAGTTGTTTACCAACCGCCAATGAACTACAGAAGAAGAAGTGAGGAGAACATAACTGAAAGTAGCAATGTTAGCTTGACCAGCAAAATCTCACCAGAAAAACGTCTCAGGCTCTACTCGACAGTTTTTGTGAAGATATCGCCCCTACATGTTTGTTTTTAACCACTCTGGTTATTTCTGGTCGAAGTTTCCCGAAAAAATTTAATGAGCCTCTGTTAGCAAAGTTAATAGATTTTAACCACCAGGGAGCTAAATCACCAAACAGCAGTGACTTTGTTAGTGTTTCCTATGTTGAAACTCATGGTTTAGTACTACAAGACTATTTCATACCCTGGGTTTATGGGCAATGCGAGTAAGCCCATGTCATCTGTGGACACCTCCTCTAAGCCTTGGTCTTCAGCTGAGGACCGAAAGAGTGGGGACAGCTACAGAGTAGGCACAGACCTTCTGACCAAGATATCTGACTCTCCGCTCTGAAGTATCGCTTCAGCCCTGCTACAGTTTACAGTTTTTGTCAATACAATTTAAGTGATCAGAGGATCACTTAAATCAGAGGATAAGAGGATCTGCGTCTGATTCCAATTTCAGTACAGAATTTCAGTACAGGTTAAATGACTTAAACCTTTAATTCCTGAAGGTTGCAAACAAGGATTGTGAAAAGAAGAATCTGAAGTTGATCAAGGATGTCTGACATTGGGAAGGGTGAAGCAAAAGACCACAGAGGGAACCGTTTGGAGCCCTCCATACCTTGACTCAGATCGTGTCTGCTCTTTACGGTTTGGTTAATTTTCCATTACAATTGATCACCATCTCAGTATGGGCGAAATCATAGATTGCTGCTGGCAGCAAGAAGAAGCACTCTGGATAAAGGAGATACTAAAAATAGTAAGGTTTCCACATATCCTTTACTTATAGAAAAAGCCTAAAAAGCAGGTGGAGCTGTACCAAACTGCAATGAGTATGGACTAGTGGAAAAGGGGCATTAGATTTTGTTTATATCAAAAAATATATAATAGGATTCGTCCGATCACATTGATAGTTTCTATTTTAGATACGTGTTTTCAGTTCAATCCTATTGATAACGCAATGCTGTCAAATTTGGTTGACAGCATTGCTAGTTGGTAAAAAGTTTTCTATTTTAGAAAGCACTGCTGATTGCTTCCAGTATCTGACTTTGAAGCAATCCCTCCTTTGGATGGCGACAGTGAACTCCCTGTTAATAAGAAACAAGCGTCTGATAGAACTAGTGCTAGCCCACAGAACAATCTGAACAGAGAATCCACATCAACCAGATGAATACATGTAACTTTTTCTCCGCAGTGACAAATAAACACTGACTGGGGTCCCAGTAACTACATATAAAAAATGAAATTAAATGATTGCACATAAAATATAAAGAGATCAGATCTGGGGCCTAAACGCACAGTTTCACAATTTCCTCCTGGTCTGCATGGACCTGAATTTCACAGCCCCACTTATTTGGTCTTCATCTTCCACTGGATCAGTCCCTTATTTTCCATTTCTCTTATCAACACCATCGCCATTGAAGAAACTTTAGACACTCAGCTGCCGTGATATTTTTCTGAAGCCAAAGAGGTCATGCGTCAAGTGAGAAAACCGCTAATTAATATGCTAACTCGCCACCAAGTGGTCAACGGTGTGATCTGCAGTCTGTCAAAATGTCAGATGGCCTTCAGGTTTTTCTGACACCGTTTTAAAAAAAAAACCCTCAAAAATGGAAAATATTCAGTTAACGCGACATCTGCTTTCTTGTCTGACTCTGTCTTTCATTCTCTTTGCACCGACTCACTAATCAGCACCATGACCAGGACTGCCCAATATATCGCAAATTTATGGTTATCGCAACATTACTATACGCAATCATTAATATCCATGTGTTTTTTATTGTTTCCAGTTCATCAGTTTTTGGTGATTAAAGAAGAGGTTCCCCATAAGTGGAGTTCCGGTTTGGACCAGCAGGACCCAGAGCCCCCTGCATAAAGCAGGAAAAGTAGGAACTGTGGATCAGTCAGGAAAAGAGTAGCTTACTGTGAAGAGTGAAGGTATGATAAACTTCAGTTATCAGAGCTTTATCAAATCAAAACTGAAGCCAACAGTGAAGCAGAAGCTCCAACCAGCAGTTCTGCTGAACAGATGGAAACAGAACCTGATGGACAGTACTGTCGAGGACCAGATGTAAACAGGAACCCAGATCCAGTTAATCTTTGCGGAAAAAAAATTTAAACGCAAATCTCACATTAAATTACACGTGAAAACAGCTGTGATCTCTGTGGTAAAGGATTTAAACAAAAGACTTCTCTTCAGACACACGTGGGACTTCACACTGGAGAAAAACCTTTTTCCTGTGATGTTTGTGGTACAACTTTTAAGGTGAAGGAAAGTCTCACAAAGCACATGTGGACCCACACCGCAGCGAAGCCGTCGCAAGAATCAAATCAAAATTCACATGCCTGTTCACAAAGCGGAGAAATCATTTATTTGTAATATTCAGAAAGGATTTTCAGTTGAGGCATCTCTAAAGAGTCAAATCTACATTCACACAGGAGAGAAATCATATACCTGTAGTGTTTGTAGGAAAGGATTTTTACAGCACATTTATCTGAAGAGTCACATGCGTGGTCACATGAGAAAAAAAAAGGTTTGTTTGTAGTGTTTGTAGTAAAGGATTTTCACAACTAGGTGATCTGAAGGATAACATGTATGTTCACACGGGAGAGAAACCATTTATCTGTAGTGTTGGCAGTAAAAGATTTTCACAGCAAATCCATCTGAAGAGTCACATGCCTATTCTCACAGGGGGAGAAACCATTTACAGTTTTACCAATTGCCTTCAGAACTTGCCTGATGATTGCTAATGACTAAGTAGAGTTCACCTGTGTGTAATTTCCTTAGATAGAAAACCTTTTTATCCAATTTGAATAAATAACAGAATCTGACTGCACTGTTCATTGATTAAGATTAATTGGAATGTATCTACCTCACTTTTGTGAAGTGCCTTTAGACGACGTGTTGTGAATTGGCACTATATAAATAAACTGAATTGAATTGAATTGAATTAATCTAATCTCATGTCATGCCAGCCAGTGTCTGAGTTTGAGTTTGTGTTTTTGTTTATTATACCTAGTCTGGTCATTAGGTTACCCTTCAGTGTTTGGTTGTGTCTGGACTCCATATGGGCAAGAATTAGAACTCGACTTACTTTCATTCCGCTGGCTTCTAGCATCCTTCTCTGCACTTTGCTCCTACCACAAACTGCACATAATGACAGAAGGAACCAGCCTAGTGGACCAAGCAAGAAGATGGGAGAAGGAGTTCAAGAAAGATTAAATCATGGCCAAACTGTTTTCACACATCCTATCTTCCCCCAGCTCTTCATGAGATTAGAGGTGGCTAACCACCTAAAGGACTGGTTGGAGGAATGGGGTAGCCTTTTTCCACAGGATCCCTTGACTCACCTCATAACTGAAACAGATCGTCAGAAAGCTCTGGAGGTTGGGCGTGACACTTCTGCTCCTGGCTTCACCTCTGATCGTCCATCATCACTGCTGCCCTTGTATAACTACTCGTTTCCATTACACTTGCGGAAGTTTCTTCCTGTTAAAGGGGAGTTTTTCCTCTCCACTGTCGCGACATGCATGCTCAGTATGAGGGATTGCTGCAAAGTCAACGCCAGTAACTGTCCACTGTCAGTGTCACTTTCACTACATGCTTATCCGGGAGGAGGGAAACCTGCAAGTCACTGACTGGATGCAATCTACTGGGTTTCCTTAGACAGAAAAACGTACTCGTACTCGTACTCGTCGTCTTCCGCTTATCCGGAACCGGGTCGCGGGGGCAGCAGACTCAGCAGAGACACCCAGACGTCCCTCTCCCCAGACACCTCCTCCAGCTCCTCCGGGGGGAGCCCAAGGCATCCGGTATAGATGCCCGAGCCACCTCAACTGGCTCCTCTCGATGTGGAGGAGCAGCGGCTCTACTCCGAGCCCCTCCCAAATGGCCGAGCTCCTCACCCTATCTCTAAGGGAGTGCCCGGCCACCCTACGGAAGAAGCTCATTTCAGCCCCTTGTATCCGGGATCTCGTTCTTTCGGTCATGACCCACAGTTCATGGCTATAGGTGAGGGTAGGAACGGCTCAGCTCTCTCTTCACCACTACGGACCGGCACAGCGCCCCCATTACTGCGGCAGCCGCACCGATCCGTCTGTCGATCTCCCGCTCCATTCTTCCCTCACTCGTGAACAAGACCCAGAGATACTTGAACTCCTCCACCTGAGGCAGGAACTTCCCTCCAACCTGAAGAGGACAATCCACCCTTTTCCGGTTGAGTACCATGGCCTCTGACTTGGAGGAGCTGATCTTCAACCCAGCCGCTTCACACTCGGCTGCGAACCGCCCCAGCGCATGCTGTAGGTGTTGGCTAGAGGGGGCCAGCAGGACCACGTCATCTGCAAAAAGAAGAGACGAAATCCATTGGTCCCCAAAAAAGACCCCCTCTAGCCCTTGGCTGCGTCTAGAAATCCTTTCCATAAAAGTGACAAAGGGCAAAAAAAAAACGTTTTTATCTAACTAACTCTGACCGCACTGTTCAATGGTTAGGACTAATTGGAATGTATGTACTTGACTTTTGTGAAGTGCCTTGAGACAACATGTGTTGTGAATTGGCGCTATATAAATAAACTGAATTGAATTGAATTGAAATGCTGAACATATGCAAATAAAAATATTATACTACATATCATTGTTCTTGCACGGAGTCAGTGTCTCCTTTTCTGTATCAACTGCAGTTTATGGCTGCTCTCTTTTAGCGTTAGAAGGATCATTTCGCGCAGCTCAGGAAGCTCCGCTGTCTCGCTACCACGCTTCCCCCTCGCATCGTGTGACTCTTGGGAACCAAGCATGGTGAATGGTAAATGGCCTGCAATTGTATAGCGCTTTATCTAGTCCCAGGGCCCCAAAGCGCTTTACTCTATAATCAGTCATGCACCCATTCATACACACATTTACACGCTGACAGTGGTAAGCTACATTGTAGCCACAGCTGGCCAGAGGAAGACTGACAGAAGCAAGGCTGCCATACAATCTGTGCCACAGGGCCCTCTGATCGCCATAAGCATGCAAGGCGGATTACAGTGTGTTGCCTAGAGACACAACGACTGAGATGGACAGAGCGGGGGGTTTTGAACTGCTCTGTATAGAAATATATATATGTGTGTGTTTGTGTGTGTGTGTGTGTGAAAAACATATCTGAAAAAAGAATAAAAACAAATAAATTGAAAATTGGCATGTGCATATGTATCCACCTCTTTGCTATGCAGCCCCTACAAGTTCTGGAGCAATCACCTACCTTCAAAAGTCACATAAGTACTGAAAAGAAGTCCTTCTGTGTGCAATCTAAGTGTCACATAAACTGCCTGTATAACCACACCTTTTCTGAAAGGCCCACAGGCTGCAACACCACTAAGCAGGAGGCATCACACCATGAAGACCAAGGAGCTCTTCAAACAAGTCAGGGACAAAGTTGCTGAGAAGAAAATCAGGATGGGTTTATAATAAATATCCAGATCTTTAATGTTCCCTTGGAGCATCTTCAAATTGAAAGTACATGGTACCACAACAAATCTGCCAAGATAGGGCCGCCCACCAGAACCCTTACACTGGACAATGAAGGCATTAATCAGAAAGGCAACACAAAGACCAAAGGTCACCCTGAAAGGGGCTGCAGAGTTACACAGCAGAGACTGGAGTATCTGTCCATATGACCAGAATAAGCCATACAGTCCACAGAGCTGGGCTTTATGTAAGAGGGGACAGCCATTACATTACAAGGCATGTGGGTTTCTCAACAAATGTATGGAGGAAGGAGCTCTAGTCAGATGAGACTGAATTATAACTTTTCGGCCACCAAGAAAATTCTATGTCTAGTACAAACAGCCCTACAGTGAAACATAGTGGTGGCAGCATCATGATGCGGGATGTTTTTCAGTCGCAAGGACTGGGAAACTGGTCCGGGTCGAGGAAAAGATGGATGGCGCTAAATACTGGGATATGGAGACTGGGACAAAGGTTCATTTTCCAGCAGGACAATGACCCAAAGCAAACTGGTTTAGGAACACACAAATAAAGAAAAAAAAAAAACTAATCTTATTTTTCAAGAATTGATTTTGAATTTCTCATCCCTAAAAAAAATGTAAAGTAATATAGCGAAAAATAAATACCTGTTTTACTCCTGATTTGATTTACATTTCTTTTATGTACAAGCTCCTTCTGTGACATTGTTATTCAAGTTCGTTTCTGGTATTCACTGTGGCTTTGTTTTACCATTCAGACGTTTGTGCTCAAACTAATTTATCTTCCTTTAATGAATCCTCTGGTATGTGTGCTATTCTGACCGCTCTCTTGATTCGTTTGTTGAGTGATTATATTTCTGGTTTGTTCTTTGCTGTTTGGATGTTGTTTTTTCAGCGGTCCTTCCCCCGTCAGGTGGCGCAGTTACTTGTAGTTACTCACTACTTGTTTTGGTGCTTCCGGGTCAGGCGGACCGGAACTGTCTCGGTCTGTGCCATGGTGGTTGTAAACACGTGTTAGTTCAGCCTTCATCTCTAACTTTGACCCAAACAGACGGAACCAGTTACTCAGAACCAGCCGAGGAGGAGAGAACAGAGCTTCGGAGACCTCCTGCAACCATGGGCCCGGTGAGAGGACCTGTTAGCATCAGGAACATAGCTGGTTCAGGACCGAGCTTCAGATGGTTCCGTTCAGAGCAGGTTGAAAGCAGTATGCAGACAGAAAACTCAGGTTGTAACTGCACATACCTCTGCTGCTGGTGGCTCACTAATGGTTGCTAGGGCAGCTACAAGAAGGTATCAGCCCGAAGGGTCTCCATTGGGTCGCCACCGTTATTTGAGGCAGTAGTTAGAATATCTCTGAGGATCTAGACACTGGCAGAAACACACAGAGCTCTGAAACAATATTTACCCCTTACAGATGTCTGCTGTTTTGCTTTTCTGTTACACTTAAATGTTTCTGGCAGAGAGTAAAAACAAAAAGCAGTTTTCAGATAATGATTTCATTTATTAAAGGGTAAAAAAGAGTTATCCAAACCAACCTGGCCCTATGTGGTAAACTCATTTGATCCTCTTGATAAATCATGGATTAACTGCAATAACTCCATATATTTTGATCCAATTCCACCATCCACACCCATGCTTCATTACTGTCAGACCTGTAGAATCAACAAATCATTTATAGATCCTGCCTGACAACATCAGGTTGGCTAAAAGCAAAAGACAGAATGCCCTGATCCAAAAACGAAATTGTTTTTAAAATAGTGAGCAATTATTATTTTGGCAATACTAAAATAATACTGATCATTATTGATATAATAATTTTCTTAAAAGGTTCACACCATGGTGAGAGACCAATGTAAAGAACACCCTCTGTATTTAGTAGCAGTTTTATGTAATTGTGTGGAATATTTTCATTTCTTGCTGTTCTGCTCTACGTTTTGGAGAAACACTGAATGCTAACAATAGATGGTTAATTAGCAAGGTTTGGCTAACTGGGCTTCACTCTACTTATACTGACATTCTGCTATAGACATTTAGCATGCCAGTTTTACCTTCTAATACTTGACATAACAGTAATGGGTCATGTCCTTCAATTTATGTGCTTCTTCTGTCGACGACGTCTTCTTGTGGTTCTCTATGGCAGTTAGCAAACCAAATTATAGATGCATTAATCCACTTAACTGGACTGGAGCGTTTAAGTAGAGATAAATTAAAAAAGAAAACACAAGCCATTGTGTTTAAAGGACTCATCGACCAAGGATGTGCTCCAGGTTAAATGAGATTTTAGGTTACAGCCATTCCTGCTGTCTTTTTC
>JAHHUM010002806.1:18430-68468 GCA_036173005.1 Crenichthys baileyi | reverse complement strand
GGTGTATTGTGGGGGGGGGGGGCCCCAAAAGACAGCCCAGACCTGAGCTTGTTTCTCTAGTGCTTTGACTTACCTTCTCGTGTCCTCAAGTTCCTGACCAGTTTCGATCCAGCCTCCAGTTCTCAGTTACCTCTGAATTAAGCATACTCCTGACCTCTGGATCAAAGTATTCTCTAGTCCTTTCTGGCGGTGTCCTCTGGATTTCAAACAGTAATCAATTACCTCATTATTCTATACTGGCCTGTTTCCCTCTGCTCTGTGCAGTTGGCGGGTTCCCTATTCTGGATCTTAGAACTATTCCCCTGTGTAAAAATAAAGATCTTTAATCTCTGTGGGTTCTCCTGAATGTGATTCTGCATGTGGGTCAGATTTGTACCTAAAACCATGACACTGTTGGCCTTTGTTCCAGCCCTCACCAATGGACCTGAACCATGGGTGGTCACCAAAAGTTTGGGATGATGAGTTCAAAGGGTTGATCTGAGCTTCTTTTGAGTGGTGGCTTGGTGAGGAGCTCAGCTACTCTGGAAAAGGTTGGAGAAGTGCTGCTTATGGGTTTGGGTACGGGAGGTTTCAACAGGAAAAGTCAATTCTCTTCTGACTGGAAGTAAAATAATTTTTTTAGAGTGTCCCATCTAGAGTCCCAACTTGAATATGATAGAGAAATTGTGGACGCTGCTAAAGATTAGGGCGATGGCAAAGAGGTCTTCCAATTTGGAGCTCATCAAAAAAGACAAATCATCAAAATACCAGTGGAAACAGACAAAATTTTAGCCACTAATTAAGTCTACACCGATTATTGATAAAGATAGAAATATTTTTTGACATGCCATTTCTTAAGGAAACATATATTATAGATAACAGGTTTTTTACATAGTGCCAGTTTGTTTTGCTTTGCTTTGGAAAGTGTTTTTCTGTTAAATAAAACCATAATTTAAAAAAACCGCATTCTGTATTTTCTTTGTAGGTTAATATTTCTGATATTAAAATTAAAAAGAAAAATGAAGAAACCTGTAAGGGGAAAATTATTTTTTAATATTTTAATGCTCATAAAGTAATCAGTGTTAAAACATCTTAAAACAAAAACTTGTGCCAAACAAACCTTTTGAGCTGCCTTGGTTTGTTTTAAGTAAGCCACCTGTGTAATCACAAATTTGCTTTCATTAGATTGGTGGCCCTCCAAAGCCATTTTGGGTGATCTGGAGAAAAGACAGCTTAAGTTGGTTAAATTTAACATCTCTCTGGGGGAGATTTTTGGTCAGACTAGGGCACCATCATAAGTGATGCTGAAATTGTCAAGGTAAGGGGTAGCTTTTCTCTTGATGAAGCCCTCATCAACGGCCCTGAACCATGAGGGGTAAACCAAAAGTTTGGGCAGTGATGAGTTCAAAGGGTTGATCTGAACTTCTTGGGCCAAAAGTTTAGGGTTGAGCAATACTGTAACTCTGCACATTAACAAATAATGTTGTGTAATAGAGGTTTAAGCCATTAGTGCACTGGCCTCACTTTTTAAAATGCAAAGCTACATATATATGCGTTCACCAGCACCAATGATTTAAAACTACAATTAGTTTCTGCTGCTGCTCTGATGGAAGGCCTGTTGCAGACAGTAGTCATTAGAACAGGCAGAGTTAATGCAGGCTGAAGGTACTGTTGATTCTTCCATAGGTAAATAGAAAAGGGTTCCCTAAATGTCCAATTAGACAGTTTTTCTGTAATTTCCACAACACCCTGCAGGTAATTGTTGTAGCTTAGTTGTAAGCAGGGCCAAACTCCCTTCCCACAAAACATCATTAGTCACAAACATGTGGCCTGCTGACATTCCTTGAATTTAGGAGGTTAACTGCTTTATTGACTGTGGGCACTGACCCCTGAGATAGTTATGATGAGCAAAAACCCGCTGCTGGGCTGTCGCATGTACTATATTTCACATTGCAGGGTCCAAAGGCCAAGCACAGAGAACAGAATAAGGGAGGAGGGTGGGCACGCAGGTGCTCCTGTGTCTTGTCAGGTGACAAATTGTGCACTGGCATGGAAGGCACTGTGTGTGGCAAATTGTGTATCTGCTGCTGTTAGCATGTGGCCATTTGCAGCTGAGGTGGTGGTAATGCTAATTATGATTAGCTCATTAGTGGAGCATTCTAATTGTGCCGAAGGAATTCTCACCTCCCCTCAAGGTGAGCTTTTATGTAAGCAATACAACCTCACAGTATGGGTCCCGCTTCACAAAGACAATGCCAGTTTATTATTAGGCTCCAAGGCTGCAGAGAGGAGGCTGAGGACTCACTGAGCCCCCTTATATGTGAGAGCTTGTGTCAAAAGGACATGGTCCCACATAGACCGTCATGTAGCTATGGAAACAGCCGCTCTGTAGTGGGGCACGTGCAGGCAGGTGAAGTAGCTCCCCTTTTGGCTAACAACTCCAATTTCTGGTTATTAAATAGAGGAAGCAGGCAGCAGATGTTTGTTTCTGTGTTGCAAATGCAGAGAAGGCAGGGTTTAACATTTTGTGAATGCCATCAGGGGGAGGTGGGCGGGAAGGTTAATTTGCTCATATGCTGCTGTGATAACGTACAAAACGCTTGGAGGTGACACGGAATGTTTGTGAAGGGTATCTGTGTCAAACAAGCTGCATAAAAGCCAAGCCTCCTAAGGGGGCTGGGGGTGTGGAGCTATAGCTAAACACAAGGACTGTTGTGTGTAATGAAAGGGTGTGTGATGTGTCTAAGACTCAGAGGTTTTTGGCTGAATAGATGTATGTGCCCTCACAGCGTGGAGGACAAACAGGTGTGACTGTAGCACCTCTACCTGTAATGGCATGTGCTTTATGGGCTCTTATTGGAATCTGCACCCTTCCTGTCTCAACATGTCAACTTTTTGAAACACTAGAATTTTTTCCACTTCAGTAAAATTTATCAAAGATGATTCACATTCCCATCCCAACACCAGTTCCCAATAAAATGTCATCTCTGGCACTAAAGACAGGTCCAGTTCACATTCAAATATGCTAAATACAGTTTGGTCCAAATTCTATTACAGTTCAATACAGTCAAGTTTATTACAATTATAATAGAACAAAATCAGATCAATTTAATCATAGATGCCAGTTGGTTAAAACGGTTTCCATCGAAGAAAGCAACTTACAATAAGCAATTGACTTTGCAGCAATCCCTCTTCCTGAGCAGCTTTAAAGAAAACCTTCAACCAAACCAGGCTTACTAAGACTTGTGGCTGAAGGTTAAAAGGGAGCGAAAAACACACAAGCAATGGTTCAAAAGTGCTTTCTTGTAAAAAGAAAAACTAATTAAGAACACAAACTAATTGGCAGTATTAACTCTGTCAGAAAGAGGTGGAGATAGGAATACTTTCTATGGGGTAAAAAACATACGCAAACAGGGAGTGCACAACAGCAACGGCAGCAGTAGCTCCATAAGTGGATTTGATCCCATACTGTAAATAGAGACAGCTAAACACAGAAACACTGAACCAGGATTGCTTTCATGGGAAACAAAAACTCAAAAGGATGACATAGAGTTAATGCCAGCAACAGCTCCATCAGTATCTTCACCCAATGAGATGAGATGCATTCTCACACAGGAGCAGTGGGAAAGGCGCACCTTCTACAGAACGTAAAGCACAGAAAGAACACAAAGTTAATATTAGCAATACATAAAAATCAGAATCAGCTTTATAGGCCAAGACTGTGTGCACAAACAAGGAATTTGACTTTGGTTTCAAGACCTGCCAGAGTACAGACATTTAGCATAAATATGTAAAGGAAGAAATAGAATAAGATAAAGGTACAGTATGTATGTTCAGCCAATTTTTCAGTCAAATGACATGGGCTTCAATTTGACCAATTTAAAATCCAGGTACATATAATTACATTTAGGCAAATTACTAAGAAACTGTCTATCTAAGGAAACCAGTAGATTGGACTTAATTTTCACTTAAAAGGGCTCTCCCATCTTCAGCAAGCACAGGGGAACAGATGAAGAAATGACTTACTTTTGAAATAAAGAATCTCCAGCAGAACCTTAAATTAACCATAAATAAACCTTAAAGCCTGAAGCGTCTTCAAAAGCTTCTCATTTTTATAGTCCTGAACACCCTGAATTTAGACAATTTTTATTACTCAGAATTTTGCTGTTCTTGTATGTTCAGTATCTTTCTTTCCAAGGGGTACTCCTTGGACATGTTGCCAGTACATCAGAACAGAACCACATCCTCTGGCCAAATGAAGAGTGAGAATTCTATCTACTGTAGAAGAATAAATCTTGGCGTAGATTATCAAAATCCTGAGATTCCTAACCAGATATCCTCCTTTCACCGACTACCTTGAGATCCTGTCCACAAATCCCAGTAACAGAATTAGATACAAAGGGCAGCCCTGGCGGAGTCCAACCCAAACTGGAAACAGGTTATGAGCTATGCTCCTATAAAACAGCTGTAAAGTGTACTCAAAATAAAATCACTTCCAAGTGGTCTGTTTATTCCATTACCTACTTCTTTCCTGAAACCTCTTTGTGTTTAAAAGTTACGTGCAATGCCACTCGCCAGAATAAGAACATCATTCCTGCATTGAAAAGACAAGAACTGTCTGATAAAGAGCCGTGAGTTCTTTTGTCTGTCGAGAATGCTCACAGGTCCAGATGTAATCCTGATTCCCGCATAGGTCTTGGGCTCTGTTGTGATGCTGGGTTTGGCTTATATTGCTGCTATGGAAACTACTCAACAGCAAATATGACTGGAGGGAGTCTCTCTGATTCCAGGAAGAGCTGGAGCAGAGACTCAAGAATGGGGTGAGACCACACAAACCCATCTGTCAGGGGCTGTCTGTCAGAGGAGACTGCAATAAATGTAGGAATTTGTCTCAGTGACACTGCTACATGGACATACTGACACCTAAGACATTAAAGCAAGCTGGCACAGAGGCGATATAAAAGCAAAGTGAAAGCAAGGAAGGGCATGATGTATTAGTAAATGATGACTTCTTTCTTTCAAAAATTAAAGAGTGTAGCACTGAAGTCGGGTTGGCCCAAAATGCATTAAAGGATAGCACTTGTTTCTTCTTGCAGACCGACAATTCCATCTACTGTAGAAGAAATAAATCTTGACAGAAGTCAACCCAATGTAAAGAACGATAGTAGCATCCATGAAACAAGGCCTGCTTTTCAATCGGGACCCCTGTTGTGAAGAACATTGAAGCAGCATCCTTCATCTTAACCGCTGTCAGCAGATGGATCCAAATTGTTTCACAAGGGGGCAAACGCATGTTGATGTCTGTCTTGCTCTACTTTGATCTCAGCCCAGACTGGCAGTCTTGAACTTGTCCCCTCAGTGCATTCACCTCACGCACACAGACTCAACCTCATCATAAGCTGCCTTCTGATAAAAGGCTACTAATCTGCAGGACACATTCAATGTTAACGTCCTGACATTAAAAAAAGATCCACACAGGCTAATTAAATATTGTTCGATATGTTGCAAGAAAAAATCTCGCATGAACGCCGGCGGGTGGCTCAGCTGTGTAACTTCAGTCTTAGAAGGTGAGAGATAGTGAGGTGAACAGTCTGTTTTATGCATTGTAATTCAAGTGGGAGCACAAGCTTTTCCATGGGTCTCCACTGCCCTCTGGATGATTAGAGAAGGAAGTGTCCCACCTAGAAGGGGGAAACAGCTTGCTATTCCTTTACAGTTCACTGCAGCCAGAGAAACAGCTAATGTTGACACCATTACAAAAAAACAGTCACATTTGTATTCACCTGTAAGGTAGATTTGCTCATTCTAATACTAACACATTGCAGAATCCAAACATAGCCTACCAGGGAGTGCAGGGAAAACACACTACAATGTGCTTAACTGTGAAAACATAAAGGCTGTATTAAGGTTTTCTTCAGTCTAGAGATGGTTGCTGATGACCTTGCTGGGAGGCCTGAGCAAACCTCCCTCTTTAATATATCTGATCCTGGAGTCTGTCTTTAGTGAGGCATGCATGCAGCTTTAACATCAAGGGGCTGGTGGGAAAAGGTGGTAAATCTTTGCAGACTCTGTATGCTCCCACTATGCAACATTCTCTTTCAACTGTGCCTGAGCATGAAAAAATAAAAACGCGTGGTGCAGAACAGCATCAGATGAGGCACCAGGAGCAACCCTGCCCTGCAACAGGACTCATTTGAAGGGGCAGGAATGAGGCATGAAGGATACGCTGCAGCCATGCTTTACTAAAACAATGTAGCTTGTTGAACCCCATGTGGCTAAAATAAAAATTTACGGCTGGATTTGTCTTAGTTATTATAGTTATTTTGTATTTTCATATAAATGCATAGCCCTAATATTATTACTATTGTTATAATAATAATAATAATAATAATAATAATAATAATAATAATTATTATTATTATTATTATTATTATTATTATTATTATTATTATTATGTTGTAGTTGTAATAATTACAATACTAATAATAATATTCATCATTAAATCACTATCACCATTAAAATAATTGCTCTCCCAATTATTGTTATTATTATTATTATTATTATTGATAATAATAATAACAATAAAATTAAGAAAAAGAGGACAACCAATAAGGTCATGTTCCAACACAGTTCTTCACAGCTGATTGGTGGAAGCTGTCGTCCAATGACAATTCGTCTTGAAAGTGGCTTCTTCTTCAGTTTGGATCTTTTTTTTCCTCCTCCTCGAAGAAAATATCAATAACTATCGTTATTTACCTACAGGAACACGGTATACTTTTAATTTACCAAAATGTTTCTTTTCCAGGGACTTGCCAGGCTAAGTTAACGAGAGTTTCAAAGATAAAAAAGCTGAAAGTGTTTCAATTTAGGCGTCCCAGGGGGAGCTAATCAGCGTTAGCATTTGGGCTAGCATGACAACCAGTGGAACTGCCATCGTCAGTATGGTTCCTTTTAATTTTCATTGCAGCGGGTAAGTTGAAAGTCAAACTCGGTGTAGTTCTATCCGTGTTTCGTCTTTTTGTGGTGTATTTTAACGGTGGATGCAATAGTTTTAGAGTTCAGGGTCAGGGTAAGTGAGCTAGGGCAGCTAGCTGCAGTGTGTCAGCTAACTGCGGTGTCGCTGTTCGTTGTGCAAACACAGCTGTAGCGAATCTTTGCTGGTCTCAGCTGTCGCGGATTCCAATTTAAGTGTCTCACAATCAACCTCCTAGTGATAAATATCACACATCCACGTTTGATAAGATGACAGTTTGTTCACTTTTTGCTGCAATGTCCTCTAATTAACATCACCTCGCTATATATGGCGTTGTGTTGGTTTGTCCGAGTATTGTTGTTGCAGCAAAACTTATTGCACATATTAAAGCACAGTTCAAATGTTTCTATTCGTGCCTGTAAAAATAGATGTATAAGGCTGGAATAGGATTTTAGAAATTAAAAATTCTGACCTATAAAATATATTTGTAATTTAATTTGACTGTTCATTTTAAGTACGTTTTCTTTTATATAGTTTGTCTCTTTCGGCACCCTCTATTCTGTTATTTTTTTTTTTTTAACAGGCTTCCAGTATGGACTTCAAAAGAAAGCATATTGCTTCCAAACAGATGATTATTATGTCTTCCTTCTACATCTGGATCATGCACATCTCCATAGGAATCCTCAACCACTCCTGCAGGTTATTTGCATTTTTAATCAGTGTTCTGTGGTATGACATAAAGTACATGTGTTTGAGCAGAACTTCAAAAGTCGGTTACTGGTTACTTTCTCAGTTTGGGAATTGTTTTTCTTGGCTCTTTAAACCCAGACAATTGTGAAGAGCGGGCTTTTCTTGTGCATTGTATACATCCGGGTCTCTTCTAACATGAAAACTGAGTATTCAGAGGAATCTGCTATAATCGAAGTGTAAAAATGGGGGATATGGGATAGTTAAAGAAAGGGAGGCTGCTTATAGTTGCTTTGGTTTACCCCAGATCATAACAGGTGACAAGAATTGACTACCCATAATTATGATATTTTAAGTTAGAGAATCAATTTACATCTCTGAAGATCCATAAAATGCTTCACTACCAAGAAAAGTGAACTAATATACAATGATAATTACATGGGCATTACACAGAAGTAGTTCGCCTCAAAATGCCTTTGTGGAACATGAAGTAACTAAGTAGCGTGGAACCTCCTTTATTAATTGATATAGAACTAATGTTTTCTTATTACGGCAATGCTCTAGAGAAAGTTGTGGGAGCAGTATTGGTCTCGATGGTCTGTAAGCACTGTTGTTTTGGTTGTGCTGACCCACAATGCCCTGCGATGTAGTCCACCTCCTGCATTTAGTTCACTTGAAGTCAACCCTGACCTGTGGTTTTAGGTGGACCAGGTCGCTTGTTTGATCTGCACTGGAGTTCAACTGCAGATTCACACCTGCACTGGACTTTCTATGCAAGTGATTTAGAGTTTGATTCAACAGGGCTGGTGTGACTGCATCCTAAGAAAAAGCACTTTTTTGAGTCCAAGGGAAACAGGTGGAGAATATAATAAGGGGACACTGCCAAGGACTGTCTCTTTCATGCTCAAACAAATTGAAGGTAGCCTCCATGCCTAATAAAGCACGGAAATACTTTTTTTTTTTTTTGACAAAAAGAATAGAGGTTTTACAGAATCTGTAATCATTGAAGAATAAGTCAATTCAGGTTTAACCTTCCTCAGCGAATAAAAAGCTAATAAAAGATAAGAAAAAAGTACTTTAAAATGTGTGGTTCAGGAGTTCATTATTTTTATCTGTGGTGGGAAAGTATGATAATGTTCTGCCATCAGTGGAGATTAAGAGATAATCAGAGTCCAGAAGGAACGGTAAAACCTGTAGCAGGCCTGAGCACAAGCTGTAGCCACGAAAAGCAGAGTTAGATTAACTCAAATGTTGACTAATCTACTAATTGGAAAAATATTGCCTGAGTAGTCGACTACCAAAATAATGTGTAGTTGCAGCCCGATTAGAGAAATGTCTGAAGGCTTACAATATAAACAAGTTACCGAATTAGGAGTGATTTTCATTCTGGTTCCAGACTAATAATTCTTTCAGCAGTACCAGTGCTCCTTACTGAATGGTTCAGGTGCTGCAACATAAATTAAAGAATCGTTTCTGATGCAAAGCCACATGTTTGTCTTGTTTGTGATTAAAGATATATTCTCTAATAACAAAAAATTACAAATGACATGTTTTTGTTGCAGGTAAAGGAATAGGATGCAAACTAGATATTTTATGTTTGATTTTTGAAATGAAATCATATTAATGATCACTTCTGGAGCAGTTGGACCTCATTGCAGTGAAGATGTGTTTCTCCACATGAGGGCGATATTTGCTAATCGTTTGGATCGGTTGGATAACTCATAGATGTTGTCTAATCGTCAAAATGTATAAACAATATAGTTATTAGAAGCTTGTTATGATGTCAGATTTCTATGTGTTTACATTTATTTTTACCTACAGTAGGGAGTGTTTTAATCAATGGTTCTTTTTAGTTTTTGCAAAATAATACAGTGGGGATTTATCCCGGTTTTGTTGTATTTTTATTGTTGTTTTTAAATCAAACGCCAGCAGGACCCTGGTATATAACAGCATTACATCCCTAGTCTGGAAGCTGGAAGTTCCGAGCCCATCATCAGCATCTAGCATCATTTCCCTCCCTCTTCCTCCTCCTCTTTCCCTCTCACCCCAAGCGTTTCGCGAGCGCGCACGCGTGCGAAGCTGCGTGGGAATGGCTGGCTGTGTGACCGAGGGGGCTGGGCCGCTCGGAGCAAGCACTGAGCTGCATGAGTTTGTAATGTCCGCCATGTTGGCCATGGCGTATTGAACCGGGCAGGAACAGCGGAGCGCAGGAGCGAGAGAGACCGACAGACAGCGACTGAGACCCGGGCCTGCCCGGCTCTGTTCGCGCTGCTAACCGGACCTGAAGTCTGCCCTCAGACCGACTCTAAAGAGACCGTGACAGATTCCTCAATGAGAACCCGAAGCAGACGTGCTGTTACTCCAGGCGGTTCCCAGAGATTTATGCTGCATCTTTTATTATAAGAAATGAGTAAACTGTCGTTTCGGGCGCGGGCGTTGGATGCTTGTAAGCCCCTGCCCGTCTTCCACTGCGAGGATTTGCCCGACCTGCACGAATATGCCTCCATCAACCGGGCGGTGCCGCAGATGCCTACTGGGATGGAAAAAGAGGAGGAATCGGTATGTTATTTTATTTTGCGCTCGGCCGCTGCTGGATTTCTTTGACAGTGTTTTTCGGCGCCACAATGTTACCTGCGCAAGCTGGTGCAAAATGGCCGCCATTGCTGCCTTTTCGTTCGCACGACAGATCTCGACGCACACTTTATTTTACTAAACTCTACCTGTACCGGGGGAATCATTATATCTTTGTGTTGGGATGTGTTACTGAAAAGTCGTGTTTTACCCGTCGGCTCAGTTGCTAACGGTACTCAAACGCACAAAGAAATCACGTGATTATTGTCGGCGCCACCATTTTGTTGACTTTCTCGTTGCTAAAGGCGGGCATGGGCCTTGATGATTTGTGATTCCGCTGCGTGAACAGCAGGGGGAGACGGTGAGCCTCCGGCTCGGTTTGACAGCTAGGCATTGGTGTGTTGACAGTTGCAGCCTTGCCATGCGTGCTTTCCTGGGTGACTGGTGGATGCTACAGTGAGAAACTCGTAGAAATCTAATCTTTAACATTAAGGGCGGCGTGAAACTAACATGCTGTCTCCATGGCAAGCATGGTGGTCTTATTGACTATTTACCCTGCCTTTGTATGACGTCTTGATAATCGGATATGATTCGTCTGTATGATGGATTCGACATGTATTATTAAGCTTGAGATAGATATTAATATATATATATATATATATATAATATATATATATATATATATATATATATATATATATATATATCTATATATATTAAGGTGGTTGTTGGATATCTGATTGAAATGAATTGTTACTTGGTACCTATTTTCAACTGCAAGTAAAATATTTCCCCTGAGCCTGACGGTTTTGCTAAACCTTTATATCTGTAATTATTGAGCATTTTAAAGTTTCAAAAATTGGGTTTACTTTTAATATTTAAACTCAGAACACAGTCTGCACAATATTCTTTTAGTTGAACTTTGTGTTTTTTATGCGCCACGTAATTTTGGGAACTCATCTTCCCAAAAAAAACTGTAATTGATAATAAACTCTAAATGTGATTGCCAAGCAATAAAATTCAACTTGTGATACACAAGTTCTGTTAAAAAAATTGTTTCAAAAAATGAGTACTGGTATTCTTTGGAAAGTGTAGAGGCTGCTCGATGTTAGGAAATTGGATGGTAATGTTATTGCTTCTAGGATTGTATATCAGGACAAGAAGCAACTGCAAAAATATTGCAGAATATTGTCGTGGCTGTTGCGATAAACCGATATTTTTCTGACTTTTTTCTTTCTTTACAATCATTAGTGTTCTTCCCATTTTAGCATCTCTGCCACTAAAAATATATGCCTGGTATGGGAATCAGGAGAGCTCATCCAACTGGTCAAACGTGTAGTCATGACAACCCATCAGTACTTTACAATATTTTTAATGCACAGACTTCAGCCATTTGGAAGCCAGAGTAACACAGCGATGCCCCCATCACACACACTTGCTGCACACTGCTGGTCTGCTGGATGAAAAAAACAATTCCTTCCTTTCACAAGAAAGACAACAAGTACTAAAGCTACCACAAAAAATAGCAAATGTATTATATATTTTGGCCTATGTCTATGCATCAAAAATATGTTAATTAAGCACCAACATTAATTACTGGGTTTTAGTTTTAAATGAAAGCAACTTAATCACATTGTATTTTTGTTGGTGTAAATGCCGTCCTAATAACGGAATTTTTACATAAGGTTTTTGAACAGTTTCGCATAATCTCATTATGAGGTGTATGTAAGTCTGAAACCTAATTTTATCCTTTTTTAGGTCAGGATAAGTATGTAAACCAGAAAACTAAATAATGAGAAACAGTTGTGTTCAGATGTTATTATGTCTACACTAATTTATATCTTTATCCTATATACCTCTATCCTCTGTTTCTTGTTTTTTTTGTCACATCACACCTCAGTTTTTCTGTAACTTACTTACTGACGTACATCCAAAGATAAAAATGGTAAAGGTACTTCCTTTTTGACCTCAGAACAACTTGAAATCTAGGTTTTAAACTTGATGTTTAACTTGGCAAAGATTAAATGCCAGACAAAAATATATATTTCTTATGGTTATTACAACAAAATACTAGCAGATTAAAAAGTGCTTTAAATAATCAGTATTTTTGTTATATAATCCTATTCATGTCTTATAGGGCTTAAGTTTTATCAATAATAAAAATGTCTGATCTGAATTAGTCCAAATGCTTTTATCACACGGTTGAATCATAAGCCAGATTCAGCAGTGTTGTGGAAAAACAGGTAAATGTTTTCTGCTCGGATATCCAGAATGGTAAAAAAAAATAAAGCACTAAAGAATATGTGGAAATTTTAGCCCAGAAAAGATGAAGTACATTTGTAGGAATCGTGCCATTACATTCTTAATAGGTGGAAAATATTTCTTTCTTCAGTTTCGTTTACACTCGGAGCTCGGTTGCTTCTCCTTTGAGATGCCACAGCAGACAGAAACACAAGGAAAACACTGACACAGTGCAAAGTCAGCAGAAACCCCGTCTCACCCCATGCTGGCCCTCTACCACCTACTGTACACATCCACACAATGTCATTATGTAACAGTGTGACAGAAGAGATAAAGAGGACAGTTTTACTACAAGGCAGTGCATGGCTTGGCTCCCTGACCCACATCCTCTCCTCCAGCAGCGTCGTTTCTATTCCCAGCCAGCTAAATGACCACGTGAGACTGATTTACGTTGCTTCTATTTAGACTGTTTAGTGACTATTTTAACTGCGTACTCAGGACTGGTTAATTCAGGGTTATAGATTCCACTTGGTGAATTGAATCATAAGTAAATTTTGTGAATTTTAGCTGTTTCAACGTTCCTACAGTCAGGACACGTTTGGGAAAAAGAAAATTCATTGGAAAATATTTCCACTCCCTTTGTATTATTACCATATATGGTTCTGTCCATCCATTCATGCACCTATCCAGCTCTCTGTCCATCCATTCATGCACCTATCCAGCTCTCTGTCCATCCATTCATGCACCTATCCAGCTCTCTGTCCATCCATTCATGCACCTATCCAGCTCTCTGTCCATCCATTCATGCACCTATCCAGCTCTCTGTCCATCCATTCATGCACCTATCCAGCTCTCTGTCCATCTGTCCAAGCCTGCGTGCTTTTTTTTTTCTGCCATCCATCATCAGTGTATCAGCACATCATTTTATTGTCCATCCGTTTGTCCATCTATCCATCTGTCCCCGCACCATCCGTTTATAAATCTGTTCATCCATTCATCAGTTAATCTGTCATCCATCAATCTGCCCCTATGTCTCGTCTATCACTCAAACATCTGACCCCCATCATCCATCCATCATTTCATCAGTTTTTCCATGTATCTATTTGTCTATCCTTCTTTATCTCCTATTCATTAATACTTTAAAATGGGCTTTAACCAACTGGGATCTCTGGAAATCTGAGTCTGGAAAAATATATGGAGTTTTGATACGGAAAAGTGTAGAGGAACCCTGCGGGGCCTGATCAGCATTCATGGCATTACACCTGGAAAATGTAATTAACTTCCAAGCTGTGTTATCTGTGCCATCAGTAACTGTGGCCAAATGGGATACTTAATGAACCACAGTAAATACTTGTTGCTTCGTCATTATGCCTCAGTGGTTAAAGACCAGACCTGACCATGCTACATCTGGAAACGGGTGTTAACATCAGATGAAGGAAAAAGACGTAGAACTGTAACGATGTTGGGTAAAACTGGTCATTAAAATACATTTCCTGACATACATGAAATGGAAAATCTTTCCATGTATGTAGGGTTGTATGATAAATACATGTTAACGTGATCAGGGGAAGTCCTTGGTGTAAAAAAACTACTCAATCAAGTTAGTGATGAAGTTTGCCTTCAGGGTGGATTATGTAACGGGGTTTTTCTGTGAAGTAGCAGAGAGAAATCCAGCTTCAGCCTGAAGGTTTAGCCTGGTATCAGTTGGGTTGTTCTCATCTACAGTCAGTAATGTGCTGCTTTGTCGCAGTCAGGAAGCCACATGCATCTTCTTGAATCATAAATGGGGCTTATTCTCTGAATTTATTCCAGGTTTTTCCAAAATACCATTATGTTTATCAATTTTTGCATTGATTGGTCAAAGATTCCCGTCCTGAAGACTTCCTCTGCTTCTTCTGGCTGGAATGAGTTGGAAACACCTGCAGGAGGCCCAATTTCTGTTGCCATGGTACCCTTTTACCAGTCTACTCTATTTTTCTTGGATATATTTATTACCAGGACTGTGTGATGTGAAAAATATGTGATCATTTTTTTCAGCCTGTCTGCATCTCTATGACTGCAGGGGAAAAAAATGAAAATGCTGCTGTTCCAGGATGTTTAACCTGTTTGAGTGTTTAAAAACTGAAAATAACATTTCTTGAGTCCTTTTTATGTACATCTGTGAAAAGACAATTGATAATACACAGTATTTACCTGTTCTGGAATAAACCAAGGTTCCACAGGACCCATCTTTCCTCTTCAGAGAATATTTGTTTCAGGAATACGATTCCAAATACAGTTCTAGTGGAGTGTTGCTTTTAGTATAACTGGAAGAGTAGTCTGCTTGCTGTGTTCCAGTGGAAACATTTGGTGCAATACTAACCTCCAGGCCTTGTGAGCCACAACGTTTTTATATGATGCAAGAATTAAAGGAGAATTTCCTTTAAAACCACAAAGCCTTTCTAATACTATGTTCATAATCAGTTCTTGACATTGATTTAATTAGCTTTTTTAAGGGTATCGTGTAGAGCTGCATCGTCACAATATCGGTGTGTGCAAAATCCCAGTCGGAAAGGAATGCTTGGACGCAACATTTGATCTAGGATTTCAAGCACTATGCATGCAGGTTTTACATGGAGCAATACTTTGGGCCTGTTGGACAGACTTTCACTGCCCAGATGATAAAACCCAGTAAGTCGGGCGGGGCAATGTGCTTGAGGAAATGTTGGCTAATCGTTCTTACAGTGGTCATTGCAATATTCAGCAATGGTGTTGCAATTATTTGCTTTCCTGACATCATGCAGCCTGACTGATGGCTGATTTCTGTGTGAAACATGTTGTTCCTTCTGGAGATAATCTGTAGTAAGATTTAGAGGGAGAATGTAATGCTGAGTTTTCACTCAGAAATCAGTTCTGTTCACACATTCACCTTGCCAGTAACGACTTTTTCATTCCTTTCTTTTTTAATATGATAGTTTTTTTAATACACATACAGGGTTTCTTCTAGGATTTTTTTTTTTTTAAATCATGGAGGTGGGCTGCCGAGGGGGGCGGTACGGCGTGCTCGTCAAAACGTATCTGAAACATTAAGCATCAAGGTAAAAGTTATATTAACTGACTACATTACTGTCATTCAAGTGCAACGTATGTCTGCTCCAAGTTCCTTGGAGCCCGAAGAAAGCATGCGCGAGAGGTACGTTGGTTGACCCCGCTGGAGCAAGACGGACCGGAATGGAACAGATAATTGGAGTTCCGTAATTTGACGGAGAGCGGGTCCGTCGACTGTGACGTTCGGAGTAGTAATGGAGAATGTGGAACTGTTCTCATTGATTAACATGACGGAGATGCTCCGTCTGTCGGAACGTAACAGAGCAGGAACGGAGGATGTAGAATTCTTTCGCCTCCCTCTACGAACAACTGAAGCAGCTTCGCAGGCAGGAGATAGAGAGATATATAGATATAGATATATATATCTATCTATATATAGAGATATATAGATAGATATATATCTATATAGATATATAGATAGATATAGATATATAGATATGTAGATATATAGAGAGATATATATAGAGAGATATATATATATACACACACACAGTACAGACCAAAGGTTTGGACACACCTCATTCAAAGAGTTTTCTTTATTTTCATGACTGTGAATATTGTAGCTTCACACTTCACAGAAGGCATTTTTTTTTGCTTCTAGTTGCAGTGTTTAATGTGAGTAAAGCACACAGGCACGGCTGTGTAATACTGTTGCAGAGTTGGGCGCTTATTTAGTTTTTCTGATTTGTTTTTTTTTTGCAGCGACCCTTTTTATTTGTCTTTTTCACTTTGTTCGGGGACAAAAGTTCAAATCAAAAACCATACTGTTAAAACAGAGGATTTTAGAGGGAAAAAGTGCATTAAAAATGAATGGTGTATTTGAAAGCTGCCGTTGTATTTGGCTATCAGAGTAAAGGCTCTTAGGTTAAATGCATTTGTTTGGTTTAAACTTTTGCTTCCAAAGTACGTCCACCACTTTTTCCCCCGTTTTCGGCGCAGTGAGATAAGAGTATGGATGAGTGACACTTGGGTGTAGATCTAAACTTTGAAACTGTAGCGGTAGTCTCCAAAATAACCCACTTCTGTTTTCCCATTCACAAAAGCCCCTAATCTACACTTGACAGAGGAAATCCCTTGGCTGTGAAGCGTGGTGGTGAGGATCAAAGCTGAGAAAGATCAGGATATGTTTCAGGTCAGAGGAAGGTTGAGGCAGCCTCCTGCAAGCTGGGTGATTTGCACCGCAGAGAACTGCAAACGGTTTTACTGCACGTCGAACTGTGAGGTCGCCATAAATGTGATTTAAAAGTCAGAAACAAAAATACGTAATATGTTGTTAGTTTAAAGGCTATGCAAAATGTCAGGTTAGCAGAAAACTACTTTTCTTAATATATGTGCACTTTCCAATCACCTTCCTTGTCGTCTCATCTTGACTCGAAGAATAATGCAGATATGCTGGTTGATTATTTGTATTACATTTCTTTTGTCTTCACTCCGTTTATGTGCTCTGCTGTACGGGATCCGCAATGCTGCCATCGTTTAGCAGTGACAGACTGAGCATGTCTGTAGGAGAGCTAGTCGAATCAACATTGGTTACAATCTCCATATTTGATGGCGTCTTTATGTTTTTCAGGCCTGCTCTGTTGAGTTCTAATTTTCTGCTAGTGACACATCAAATACATTTATCATTTTGTTTTAATTCAGCAGTTAAATGCGACAGTGTGTCCGATATGCTTTGGGCCCTGAGAGGTAGTGGTTTTACCGAAAATGAGGGCTTTGTCAGATTATCCTCATCTGTGCATTAAATCATTTCTTCCTGACCTTTCAGAGTTTGTTAAACAAAAGATGCACCAAAGAATATACTGTTGGTTGTTATGTTTACAGCCTATAGAAATGGGAACGTTTTAGTGTTGCATAGAATGAACATAAAGGAAATGAGATTCTTTAGTGGCGATCTGCTGATCAGCAGGCAGACCCGATCAAAGCAACTTTGGTGGATTTCATTCACTCACTAATTGTTGCATCAGTACTTTGATTCGACTCTGTCAGAGAAGAACTGACTGCATACATGAGATGAGAAATCGAATTCTCAGTCACATCCAGACCATTTGGCCGACTGCAGGACGAATGTCTCTCTTGATCTGCTGGGAATTGTGCTTTTTTCAAACAAGTTGGAAGAAGATTTAGTTTGACTGTGTTCTGAACTATCTGGTCTACATCTGGTAGTTGGGAGTTTTGTTTCCCATAATTCATCAGGGTTAAACACATTCATTTGTCTTAACTTGTAAGTCTACCATAGCTTTAAAGTTTTAGTGGTAGAGGCATAATTCATTTTTCTGAATATATTGAACCACAAACATCATTTCAGTATCATGGTGTTTAATATTGTATTGGCCAGGGACTATTTTAACGCACTAGGCAATTATATTTCCAGTGCAAGAGAAAATAACCCCCCACATCATTATACCAACATCACCCAAACCATTGATGCAAGGTAGGATGGATCCTTGTTCTGAACCCACCCTCTGAAGGTCTCAGCTGAAGTCGAGACTCATCAGACCAGGAAATATTTTTCTTTGTGATTTCCTGACTACCCTGAGTTCTGGAGAGTCTCTGTGCTGTAGCCAAAGTGCTCCAGTAACCCCCTGATTGCGCTACTGTTTCCTTATCGATCATTTTAAATCAGTCTTCCTTTTTCTTTCTGTCAAAAACGAGGCATTTTTATCCCAACAACTACCGCTCACTAGAGCATGTTCTCTGTAAACCTGAGCGATGGTTTGTGGACAAATCTTTTAGATCAGCTGTTTTTATGAAATCCTCAGAGCAGCCCATCTGACACAAACACCCCTTTATGTTCAAAAACCCCTTTAAAACCCCCTCCTTCTCCCTTTGATGCCCGGTTTAGCTTTGTAAATGACAAAGCTAAATGCATTTGGGAACCTGTGTGATTGGCAGATTTTTCTGTTTGTGTTAAAAACAAATTGAATAGTTGTACTTAAAGTGGCCATTGAGTGTCTATCTGGTCACATGGTCACGATCCTTGATGTCCACAGTTGATGTTTTGTGGTTTCCAAACTGAAGCTGAAGGAGGGCTTTGGAGACATTCTGATGACATTACAGAACAAATGGTGAGAAGAATGTCTCAATCTCAACCTGTATCATTTATCAGAATACTTGGCAATAATGTTGGTTTCCTGATATCATGGAGCCCTAACCCAGAACCGTAAATGGGCCTGCTGGTGCTGGTATAATCTTACTCCTACTCGACCCAGGAAGCGGCTCAACGTGCATGCTGATAGAAAACCATTTTCAGGGTAGCGGTTTTGACCTGGAAACAAGACGTGGATTTTTATAGTTTCCAATGCTTTTTTAAAATCTCCTTTTACCTTATTAATCTCAAAACTACTCACAAATTGAAGCACTTTGCAAGAGATAGAAAATGAGACTTTTATAAGGGTATCTTACTTAATGCTGACCCACATTTAATAATCAAGCCAAGAAACAAGTTGTGAACAGTGTGCGATGTGTAAAATGAGTAGGAAGACTTGTTGGTGCAAGATGGGCCTGAAATCCCTGAGACTACATTGGCCATCTGTTGCATCAAGCACAGAAAGGCTTTAATAAGCGGCAGCAGCCGACAGAATTTTCCATCAGTGTTGGTCTTTAATGTATAAACTATCACACACAGATTGATCTGATGTTGCTGATTTTTATTTCTCTAAGGCGATGTGCAGATTCCTTAATGATTATCCATGGACAGAGTTAATATTTATGGAAATTGGTTATTACACCCTTCACCTCTGTTATGCTTGTATGAAAACAAACCAAGAATTTTCAAGTAAGTTCTCCTGCGTCTCTCCTCCAGGAGCACCATCTCCAGCGAGCCATCTCGGCACAGCAGGTCTACGGAGAGAAGCGGGACAGCATGGTTATCCCGGTCCCCGAGGCGGAGCGCAACATCCCGCACTACGAGTTGCTCTACCCTGGGGACTTCAAAATGCCAAAGCAGCTTATTCACATACAGCGTGAGTAGCAGGCCGCCGGCAGCGGGGTTGTTTTTAGAGCTCAGCTGGCACTTGGGTCACGTGCTGATGCTGCGGTTTGAATTGGGTTCAGCTCACAGTGCTCTGTACAAGGTTTGGTTAAAACCTATTAAGGCGTGTATGTATTAAGTCAGTATGCAGATGTGTGTTTTGAGGTTCCTACACAGTCGGGTAAAGCATTTCCAGGTCGTTTTTAGGTTAAAGGTTTGATTTGTTCTACAGTCTACCTCCAGGAACGGAAATGTGGAAAAATATTTGTATTCCAGGTCTCATTGTTCAGAAGTTACACCTTCCCTCATCCATTGGATCCTCCTCAGTCTATCCATTCATTGGTCCCTCAGCATTCATACATTAATCTATTTGTCCATCTGCTTATCCCTTGGCCAACTGTCCCGTAACTGTTTGTCAATCCGCTTGTCCCATTCCCATCTATTTGTTGCTAGTCCGTCCATCCGTCTCTCCCTAGTTCATCTACCCATCGGTTCTTTGTCCATCAGTCTGTTTTTCATCCTTTGGTCCTTCCAACTGTCTGTCCCTCAGTCATTCTGCTGCACCTCGCCTATATGCGCCCATCAATGCGTCTCTTGCCTGCCTGGCTCTCATCCATCTATCCGTCCATCTGATTCTTCTTCGTCCATACATGTGTTCCTCATCCCTGGGTTCTACCATCCATTTTTCCTCCGTCAATCAGTTTGTCATCCATCAGATTTTCCCTCGTCTGTCTTTACCTCAACCAACTCTGTCTTTGACTTATCTGTGCATCCATCCATGTGTCCCTTATCCACCCGCTTCTCATCAGCGCTTCCCTTTGTCCTTACATGTTTCTCATCCCTCAGTTCAGCCTTACATTTTTCCTTGCTTCAGTCAGTTTGCCCCACGTCCATCCGTCTGTCCTCCATGCATGCATATGTCCTTTTTCCCCCTGTCCATCCATTTTACTCATCAATTTCTCTTGTCCATCTGTCTATACCTCGCCTGTCTGTCCGTCCATCAGCCTCAGTGTTTTTTTTTGTTTTTCAGATTCTAAGCCTGTCAGAATAGTAAAAATAGCTGCCATAAATTGACAGTAAAATTAGTTTTTATACTTAACAGTAAATAAGAAAGAGCTGGAAACTCTGGAACTTAAAGTCTTTTAAAGGTTGAGAATTTTAACAGGAAAAATGTGTAGGAAGCCTGACATTTGAGAGGTGAACGTACAGACGTGTTGAATCATGACTCAAGTTTCACACATCCTTCTTTTCTGAATATTTCCGTTTTTTTTTTTTTTTTTAAGTTCAGTCATACATTTTAATCTTATAGACACTTTTGACCATTTTTAACAGGTTGTGATATTATTCCATGTGTTTGTCTCGCCTTCTCCATCCTCCAGCTTTCAGTTTGGATACGGAGCTGCCAGACTACGACCTGGACACGGAGGACGAGACTTTTGTGAATAAGCTGAAGAAGAAAATGGAAATCACCCCGCTGCAGTTTGAGGAAATGATTGATCGGCTGGAGAAAGGCAGCGGACAGCAGGTATTTGTCTCCCAGTGGAGGGCAGCGCTGGTTTGCATGCATTCAACACCTGTCAGTGTGGTAAATGAGACCGCGCTTCCTAAGCTGTTAACAACCTGATCTGTTCTTGGCCTGAGCTGATTAGATTATTTATCATAGTAAAGGCATTATTAGAATCCCTTGTCGTGTTTAATTAGGTAATGGCCGATTAATAGAGCAGTTTGAGGTATGATGAAGGGATGACATGATGCAGTCAGTTAGGTTTTTTATATTTCATGTTAAATTGAGGTTGCTGAGCACAGCTTATTTCTGGTTTAGGTGTTTTTATGATGTACTGAGTCCACCATTAAACATCTACGTATGTATCAGAATTCCTCAGTTCACATATTTTTGTGCAATGCAGCATATTAAAGTTAGAAATTCTTGAATTAGTTTACCGTGCACTCTGAGCACTTTCCAGGAGTACTTTAAAACAGTTTATAAGTAGCTGTTCTGGATTGGATGGTGTGGCTGAAAACCAAAAGGCTGTTTTGTGGCAGTTTGACTGTAATCTGAGTCATTTTCTCACCGGATTCTCCATGTTTCTCATCGTTACTGTTTGTCTGCAGCTCGTCAGTCTGCAGGAAGCCAAACTGCTGCTGAAGGAGGACGACGATCTGATCAAGGAGGTGTTTGATTACTGGAGCCGCAAGAGGAAAACCTGCAAGGGCGGCTCGCTCATCCCCACCGTCAAGCAGGAGAAGCGGGATGGTTCGAGCACCAGCGACCCTTACGTGGCCTTCCGCCGACGGACGGAGAAGATGCAAACCAGAAAGGTAGTACAAGAGTGTCATCCAAGTTGCTAGTTTGGGTGAATCATTTTCTTCAGAGTAGTTATATGCTGGCATGGAAGCTACCAGTACCAGGATGGGTAATCCTTGACAAATCCTCTGTTCTGTTAGAATCGAAAGAATGACGAGGCATCGTATGAGAAGATGCTGAAGCTACGCAGGGACCTGAGCCGCACCGTCACCATCTTGGAGATGATCAAGAAAAGAGAGAAGGTCAAGAGGGAACTGCTGCACCTCACTCTGGAAGTGGTAGAGAATAGGTAAGAGGAGGAAGCCAGGGTGTAAAACTGCTCCATATGTGTGTGTGTGTATGTTTATATATATATGTGAAAATTTATTGAAACCATATAGCCCTGGCATAAATGCTACTCTGGTCCAAAAACCTTCACCTAACTAATAAGCACTATCCTGCACAAAGGGGATAAAAATGACTACCTGATGATAAAATAACATATATGCGCATTGAGTGTCTATGAAGATCAAACCAGCAGTTTTATGGACAAAATGTGCAATTACACCACTTCTGGTGTGCGGATGTCTCGATTTTCGGCGATCAGCTGGTAAACGTTGGGCTGCACCCTTAGCCACTAGCAGCTGATTGCCCCAATTCACGAGCAAGGGGTCATAAAACTCTGAGGTGGGAACTCTGGGAAAATTCCAGTAATAAAACTGGGACAAAGGAGTAGTCAGGCCACAAGGCCCAGACCACAGCTGCTTTGAATGGAAAACTTTTAAAAGTCCAACTTCTAACTCTTGGCTGATTTGGGATCAGTCGGACAAAACCTCTAAATACACCTATCCAATTTAATATAAAAAAAAGAACGAAATGACTGACGTTTATTTCTTCTCTTCACCGGTTGAGGATGGGTTGGAGATCTGAAGGGGGGAAAAAACGGGCTGACACCAATCCGTGATCAACTCAAAAACGGTAAACCTCTCATCCGTCCAAACGGGGAAAACATGAGGAACCGTTGCAGTCGACTGAATCAACGAGGAGGAAACTCATCTCCTTGGAAACAAACCTCTGTGGGTTTTTACCAGTGGGGTCTTGTATCGGTTATGAATCTTCTGACCTTCTTGTATCAGACAGATTTCCAGCTTTCAAGCTCTTCCGGGAATGTCCGTGTGGAGGAAAAGTTCGCCTGCGAGCTTTTGTCTGTCCAGATATGCGCCTCCGTTACATCGTCCTGAGAGACACGTTGGAAATGGCAACGAAAATTTGGTTGCTGTGGGTTTTATAATCCTGGTTGACGTCAGAGCTGCAACGTTTCTTGAGCTCTGGTCTATCCGACCAAAATGGATGACCCCAACACACCTAACACTGTGTTAGAAGCGTGTGTCTGGCTGGGCGTGAGCTCTTGTATCAGATTCATTTCAAAGGATTTCTTATTCCTAGTCCTGGAGAGAAGAGCAGTCTGTTACTGGTTGATTAGGTCATTGATCGTTACCAGAATGGCCTTTTTAATTGGTTCATTAACAGTGTTTGTATAGTTTGAAGTTTCTGCTGTTTGTGGTTCAGAAAAGCTGAAAACTTTGAGAGTCACTGGTGACTCTGTAAACTCATGCTTCACTGCTCCTGTTAATTGGTGGCAGAGTTGAAGAGCCTTATTTTTGTGTAATCAATCTAGAGTTGAGCTTGTTCATTGAGTATATTGGCTTGTTTACTGTCTCTTCCTGGGGAAGACGGTTCTTCTCAGTCTCCTATATGGTTGTATCATAAAATATTTTCTTGTTTATATAGAAACAATTCTCTGCTAGGTTGCAATTTAAATGATATTCCCCCCCCCTCCTCTCAGTGAAGCCCGTCGCAATCCATCCGGACATGAAATCCAAGCAGAAATGAAGTCCTCTGAAAGGAGCTGTCAGACGGAGCTTAAATTGGACCCTTCTCCTTGAAGTGGTTTTGATTTGTAGTGACATTTCAATTTCCTCCTGTTATCCCATCCTGGTCCCTGTCTGCGTATCACAGCTAGTGTTCCCTCCCAGACTGGAGCACTCTGTCCCTATTAGCTGGCTACTATATGGACCACTTCATTATGGGATGTTTGTGTAGAGCAACCTGGCTGTGCTGTGAGCTTCGGACGGCTCGTAGGCAGTGTGTTTTGGGCTCTTCCTGTGCATTGGCATGCCGTTTTTTACATCAAATGCTCCTCTGTTATTGACAGTATGTTTACATTAGTAGAAACCTAAAGTTTTAGCACACATGCAGTCAAACCGGCTTGGCTTAATGTGAAGTAGGTGAAGCTGCCTCATTTATCCATCTAACGCCCTTCGTTTCATTTTCCTTCAGGAATGTGATGCCTGACTTTGGCACCGAGGTGATGGCTGAAGCTCAGCAGCGGGCTCTGGTGAAACCAGTTTACACCATCCCCATCATTCCTCTGTCCAACAGCAACCAGTACAGACACCAGGACCACCACATGGACATGAAGGACTACAAGAAAGTAAGGCCATACACAGCTTCATTGTGTCCCCCTTCTGCATGTCCAGGTCTGAAGTTGATACACATATAGAAATACAGGCGCATTTCCATGAATTTGATTTTAATAAAGTCCATTTATTTGACTGTATTTCTGCTCATTTTGATGATTAGTGCTCACAGCTAAGAAAAACACATTTTTGTGCCCGAGAAATGGGGAATATTGCATAAGACCCATTTAAAAAAAAAAAAAGGCATTTTTGAGCACAGAAATGTGATGATGTGTTCAAGTCCAGTCCTAGAGAGCTACCATCCTGCAGCTTTTAGATCCATGCCTGCTCCAGCATACCTAAATCAAATGGATGTAGTGGCCAATCATCTTCATCATTTAGCTCTGCAGAGGCCTGCTAATGAGCCACTTATTTGATTCAGGTTTGTTGGATGGAGGATGCATCTAAAAGTTTCAGATTAATAGCTTCTGATGGCTAGACTTGGGCACCTCTGGCCTACACGATCGTAGGGAAGATTGCTGACCTCAGTGTTCCTGGAGGACAAGTCAACAAAGCTGGCTGTTATATTCTAGTAGTTTCCAGCATGTTCTGGTTGGAGATGACCTCATAACAAATGTTAACTTTTTGTTTTTTACTCAAGCTCTCACACAACAGTGATGGCTGGTCAGTTGGTTTGTGCTGCCTCAACCCACACTTCTAAATGGCAGCCAAGTACAGCTCATCCACATTTAATTAACACTTTTATGTTAGAACAAGCGAACATTTGAGTTTCTGTATATTTTTACACAAACCTCTCAAGTTTCATCTTTTCTACTCCAGACTGCAGGGTGGAGCAGGACCACTTGTGTTTACTAAGGGGTCACAGATTGTCTGATGGCTAACAGCTATTTGCCTCCGGTTGTGGGTTTGATTCCGGCTTCCTCCTGTCAAATGTAGATGTGCCCCTGGGCAAGCACTTAACCCCAGTTTGCCTACCGATATGAATGTGGGAATGTTGGGAGTATCATTGGGTGAACGTGGATCTAGTGTAAAGCGCTTTGAGTGGTCGGTATGACTAGAAGAGCGCTGTATAAATTCAGCCTATTTACTGCGATCAGATGAGAAGTATCAGCACAGATTGGGTGATGTTGAAGTTGGCCCAACGCACTGTCCCACCTCAGGAGGTTGTCGCAGAGCCATAAGGGCCCGGTAAGGCGAAAGGAGGCGCCGAGGTTGTGGTTTGTGGGTGAAGAGATGCGATGCAAAACCCTGCCGCATCACTTGGGTCTGTGGATGCAAACAGAGCAGAGCCACTTAATGTCCTCCATCTAATCCCAAAAACACATTGATCAGCAGGATCTGAGACCGATGACATGGGGAATGTAGCACACAACAACATTTCTTGTTTTTATATGATGAAATGCATGGGAAGAGCAATCTTTATGGTCGCCACACAGAGCTCAGCCAGATATTGTTTCCTTTAATAAAAGAGACAAACCAATTTTATGCTTCTTCTCATGCTTGCATGCTTTAAAACCTCCCTTTGCCTACCTTCTATGGTAGGGTCATTATTCATCCATAAAGAGGGCTTTGTGACTATCTTAAAATGATGATCTGTCTTCAAGATAATAATTCAGAAGTTGCCCTCTGACCTCAACAAACACTAGTTGAGATTATATCTCCATCAGATATTAAAAGCTTCTAATCTGATGTGTTTGCCTTGTCTAAAACTTGTTCCTCGGGGAAAAATATGGGATTAGAAATTCAATGGAAACAGTTTCCAACCTCCTGATTTCTGTAGATTTTATTCCTGAAGAAGGTGACGTGTCTGTTTGTGTTCTTCATGCTGTTTGAAAGGCTTTCAATAAAAAACTCATATGTGCTTTATTATGCTAGTTAGTGTTAATTACTTCTGTTTAGATGGACACAACTAAATAGCTGAGGGCCAATATTTTTAACAGCCTTCTTTTAACAAAGTGCCAAAATTAACTGGTAAAATAGTTTGTGTTCATAGTTGGTTCAACCCTAAACTCCGGGACCCTCTTTTTCACCAGTAACCAGATTAGCAAACCAACTTCTGCCCCTGGGTACAAAACTAGTTGTTAAAGGCCTCTTTAACTGGAAACCTGTGGTCCGTTTGAAGCAAAGCGTGAAGAAATGAGTTGTGGTTGAAGACTTTTCTACTCCAAGGTTCTTGGGGATGCAAATAAAAGATCTTATTAGCTTGGTTGACTGCAGGGAGTTGATCGCATAAGTTGCCACAACGCATGTTTCCTCAACTGATTTTCAAACCGTAGGAAATATTTGAACCTTACTATACTCTAGATGTTTTATCGTGAAACGCTTCTGACAAACACTTGATTTACTCAGCATGTCATCACACACCACTGCTGTGAGCTCATTATAACCCCATCAGCTTCAGTGACCAGCACACTCTACAGCCCTGCAGGGAAACGTCTACCCCAAATCTTTTCATCTCCATACGTCCCTCTGCCAACCTGCTGACGTTTCATTTCAGGTGAAATCTACAAACCGTTCTTCCTTACGGCCTTTCTTTTTTCCCATTTATTCGGCACTTTTATTCTCCATCACAGAACGTTTCCCCTCTCCGTTTGCTTTTTCCCCCGGACTCTGAAGGCTGAAAGTAATCCGACTAATCCTCGTAGAGTCTGTTCAGACAGGGAAGTGTCGTCCCACTGGGGAAGTCTGGGTGAAAGGTGGCACGGGGCGAATAGCTGCCATCTGGCTCGGCGGCGCCATCTGCCACGTGCCTCCATCTGCATATCAATGCCTGCTTGGCTCACTGTTGTCCCTACTGACTATTAATAGGCAGTGGATAGACTGTCACCTCTGAGTTACCAGCTAGATTGTTATTGATTTGGATTTGAAAATGTCATTAAGTTTGACCAGACTAGAGTATAAACATGTTATTTTCGCTTTGTTTTCATAGCCGGAGAAGGCAGAGGCAGTACGAACCAAAAGGAAATATGAGAAGAAACCCAAAATGGCTCCAATGTCAGCGCCTCAACATTCAGGGCCCTCTGTGTTCAATCCTAAGGACCTCAACCAGTATGATTTCCCCAGCTCAGACGAAGAGCCATTTTCACAGGTATTCTGGTTCCGGTCGAGGTGAATTCTCATTAATGATCAATCTTAAAGATGTAAACATTAAAACATGAAAGCTGGGATTGCTTAAAATTAGCTGTGCTTTATCAGATCCTTTTCTTTCCATGTGGTTTTCTGCTCTCTACCGACTTCATTGTTGTTTTTGATAGATCCATTCAGGTTCCTCTGAAGCAGAGGAGGAGAATGACCCAGATGGCTGCTACGGTTTCAGGAGAAAGGCTGGCTGTCAGTATTACGCTGTAAGTGCCCTCCTGTGACTCCTGCGTTTTCTATTTATAGCTCCAACAACAAGGCTGCTCCGCCGGGCTGCCTGCTTGCAAGTCTTCCTCGCTCTGACGGAAGAAAACGATGCAGAAATGAATGCATGAATTGACAGATGATTCTCTATCTATTTTAGTCCTTTACAGTTCAGAATCAGGGCTTCTGGAAAGTCGTAAAAAGTCTTGATTTAAATTAGAAGTTTAGCTTCTATGTTCAAACTAAGATAAAATGATTCTAAAAAAGTCATTTTTATGTTCTTCAGCAAAACTGATTGTATAAAAAGAATTGCTATTTAGCTATCAAATGATCGGTCACCTATCAGTACCGGTCCAATCAATGGACTCTGGTAACAATAGTCTTCATTTTACAGTGTCGTCCAGACAAGACTGGCAACTGGCCCTGGGTAAGCCCGTCAGAGGGCGGGCTTGGTGACCCGCGCTACCGCTACTGTCTGACCTCACTCAACACGCCATGGCGCTGCATCGGTTTGGCACGACGCCGCGTGGGCAGAGGGGGCATGTTAAATTTTTCCGTCCCTCGCTTTTTATTCCTTTTTTTCAAACCTTTTTTTTTTTTTTTTTTTTTTATTTCCTCTTTATATATAGAACCTTCATTGCCTTGGAAAAGTTTTCATACCTCTTGAAAAGTTGCTCTGGTACTAACTTTCAACATGCAGAATGCTGCCCAGTTAAAACTAACCCTTGGTGAGCATGGTGGTGGTGAAATGATGCTGTGGGATGCTTTTTTTGGCATGGACAAGGAAGCTGGTCAGAGTTGAAGATGGAGCTAAAAACAGGGCAAGACTGGAAGAAAACCTATTGGAGGCAAACCATGGCTGTACACACACAGCCAGAGCATATAAGTGTCAGAATGGCTTGAATCTGTGGCAACACTGGTGCTCACAAACGTTCCCTATCCAAGCCGCGTTTGAGCTGTTTCAACCTTTTATATACAAGTTTGTAGAGAAAAATACTCACAGCTGTAATTACGGTGAAAAAGGTGGTTCTACAAAGTATTGTCCCAGGGAGGCTTATTACAAATCCACAGCACGCTTCATTAGTTGTTTATTTAAATTTATGATTTTTGTACCATTTCATAATTAATGCACTGCTTTGTGTCATCTCATTGAGACCCAATAAAATACACTGAAGATTGTTTGTAAAAGGACCTCATGTGAGAAGGTTCAGAGGGTTCACTGGCAGTATTCTGATAAAAGGTCAAATGTGACCCGATGCAGCCAGTTTCTGTTATCTTCTGCCAGAACTAGGCTGGATGTGCCGACGATTTTTAGCATACCAGCTCTTTAGCTGCCCCCCAGCAGCCATATTTGACTATAAATCCCCAGCTGGCTGTTTATATGATGAAGGTGACAATCCTAATGTGGGGATCGCCCATCTCTGTAGCTAATAGGCTGATCCCAAAACGTAGCTGCAGCTGAGACATGTCCTGCAGCTTTGTCTGATAGCTCTCCCATGTAGTAAACCACAGAAACTGGAAGGCTGTAGCGAGATGCTTCTCAGTGCCAGGTGTTGTAAATGAGAGCATCTGGGTTATTTATTATGTTCACAGACAGGGTTCTGTTTGTGTTTACAGCGATCTTATTGGTCGTCCCCCAGGGGGGTCTGAATGATTTTTCAGTCTCTGAATTAAAATGTTCTATTTGAAAATTAGATATATGAACTTGATTTATTTGAAAAACAATCATCTTCATGTGTTTGACATTTACGTCCAGTTAAAATTAAACTATAGCTTTTCTTTGTTTCGCTGCCTAATGTCCAATCAGGGTTTAGAATATTTTAACCGGATATTTATGGCGCATATTTTTATACTGTATCTGGTGATGGAAACAAAGTTCCTTCCCTTGGCTGTCCCACATTTTGTCACATTCAATCTTTTAATTGTAATGTGTAGAATTTGAATTTTATGTTGGACAAAGAAAAGCAAAGCTTAACTGCAGAAGGAAAATTCTGCATGTTTTTTACTAATTAAACTCTAAGTAGTCCTAAGCATTGAGTGCAGGTTGTAGATCCACCCGTGCAAACTGAAAACTTTACTAATGAATCATTTAGTGAAACGTTTCTTACAGTAGGATGCTGCCACCACCATGTTTTACCCTGTGCTTTTATGTTAAGGATGATGCATAATGTTAGTTTTCCACCATACAGCAATGTTGCATATAGGCCTAAGTTCATTTTTGGTCTCATCGTCCAGACAACTACTTCACTGTTAGCTCCATGTGCCTAGTGGTGACCTTTTAAAATGGACTTTGGCTCCCTTTTTGCCATAGTTGGCAGGTTTGAATACTTTTTAAAGGCGCTGTAGCACTTAGTCGTGGTTTAGAATAATGTTTTGTCCCCACAATTAATGAGAGACAACAATCAAAGTTTTCTGGGGATTGTTTTTTTTTATTTTGGTCTCGTGACGTCAACATATAACTAAATGAAAACAGTGCTGCTTAAAAAGGTTTCCAGTTTTTTGGACTCAACCAGTGGTTCTAATCCAGAATTTTTGGACTTGACCCAGTGATCTTTCTTGGTTTTGTTTTAGGGCTTTGATGGACAGAGCACACACGGATCTGGCCATCTTCCATAGTGTGGACTCCGACCCGGAGCCTGAACCGCTCGCCTCAACGCTTCTAAGCTCTCCGCTTCGCAGCTCCAACACCAGTACCTCAGAAACCAATACCTCGGACCCCGATGGCTCCTTCAGCGTTCCCCAGCCTTTGTCATCGCCCCCCTCGTCATCAACACCTTTGAACCTCAGCCGGATCCTTTTGAACATTAAAGCGTGCCGCTGGAGGCATTTCAGACCACGGACGCTATCCCAGCACCCTGCGGGGGGAGGAGATATTTCTCGTAGTGGATTTAGGGATTTTGGCCGAACTGTTTCGGGATTAACTCAGACCCTGTCTGGAGGTTCAATCTCCCAGAACCGCACCGGACCTACCACCACACCTGTTAATGGTGAGTCGTTTTTTTTCCCCTCTGTGCTGCTTGGAGTTTATTTTATCGGACTGAAGCTGTTCATTGTGTCGCTTTATGATGTTGGTTTTGGAAAGGAAGTTTTCTTTTAATCTGATTCAGGAAACGTGTCATTGCTGAAAGGCTGCTGATTGTGTGTGAACGCTTTTGTGCCTTCTGGGATGATTAAAGACTGAGTTTAGTCTCAGGATCATGAAGAGATCATTTTCACTTGGTTTATCTGGGGTCAGCTTTATTTGGACGTTCATTGTTATTTCTGAAGACTTTAGAGAATCTTTTGTTTATTTTTACTTAGAATTTTGTTGGTACATATTTCCGCTGCCATGGGTCAGGTTTAATAATAGTTTGTAGTATTTAATTAAGGCTCAAGTCATTGCTATAAAGACAGAAAGCTAAACAGGAGAACCATTGTTGCTGTACGCATCAGATACATGTCAAGAAGTTCTGTTCTTTTTCCTCGATGTGTTGTTGGAGCATGTTTTGTTGTGGATTGATTTGAGACTCGCTGCTGCTGTTCTGCTACCTCTTTATGTGATGATGCTTCTTTAATTTAGTCTCATAATTCTCCAGTGATCATAACATTCTGCTTTCATATTGCAGTTCATTTCTTTATTTGTGTAGATCCTCTTTTCTGGACCAGAAAGGGTTGTGTATTTCTATCAATTACTGATTGTTGTCCAGGTCCAGAGGCAACAAAGCAGCTCCAGAGTATGAGGTTCTTTTAAACCATATGTAGCAGGATGCACACCTTCGACTTTTCTCCCATCAGCCTGCCAAATATTTTCCCAAAAGTCTTGAATAATCCGGTTTTTTGGGGGAAATGTGAGATAGGACTTTATTTTTGCTCGGATGTGATTTTGGCTTCAGAACTCTTTCACATCTGATTTTATGCTCAGCCTCTCTCTCTTATTGTCGAGTCATGAACAAAGACCTAAACTGAGGCAAGTGAGGTGTGTTAGATGTTCTTCTGGGTTCCTTTGAGACCTCCTGGATGAGTTGTTGATGTTCTCCTGGGGTAATTTTGTTAGGCCAGCCACTCCTGGGAAGGTTTATCACTGCTCAGTGTTTCTCCACTTGTGGATTATATCTCACTGTGGTTCACTGGAGTCTCCAAGGATAAAAATGGCCTTGGAAGTTCCTCCACTCTGCTGGGCGTCCATGACTTCTCTTAGATCGGGGTGTAAGTATGCTTTTTTTTCATACCTTTTTTTGACCAGGAAAGATGAATTGAAATTTAAAATTGTATTTACAAGGGAGTCCTGTAAACAGGACAGCAGCTCAAGAAGTTTTCACACATTATAAAGCATCAGAGGTCTCTAAGCTGTGAGTAAAAAGTTCAGTGCAGTTTACGCTCACTGCAGTATTTGTGACGTGAAGCGCAAGGCCAGTGGTGGGAATACTTCTGATCTGAAGAAGCACAAGATTTTTCTCAAGGCTGAAGAGTGCACAGTTTTATCAGCCTCGGATCACAATCTGCGTTCTCTGGTTTCTGTGTAGAATAATTCGGTTCTGCAGGTTCTACGCATGACTCCATCTAAGGTGGTCCTAATGGCAGAGGAAGCAGTAAAATCACATCTTATGTTTTCACAAATGGTGTTTATATTGTGTTGTGTGTAGCGTTATCCATTTCTGATTTGACCAGTCCAAGTATTTTAGATGTTGAACTAGACATGGTCAAATGCAGTCAAAAACATTGAACATTAAACTAGCCAAATGTCTCCTGCTACTAATAATGAAAAAAAATGTTCCTCTCCCTTTGCTAGTACGTTACTTGGCCATGGTTTGTGTCGTATAATCACAAGACTCCAGTATCTCTCAGGTAGAGCTGAATGTGAGAAGAACTAAATGGGTGGAGGGGGGGTCATTGCTGAGTTATTGCATTCAGCACATAGATCATATTTTCCAAGGAGCGCAGCTCTGAACTGCAGGAGTTGGATAAACAGATGAGCACAAAAGGCAGCAGCTGGTGAGGTCGTTTTAATGCGTGTATTTAGAAATATTAATACCATAAGACACTATCAAATAAGGGAGCTACTAATTATTAAGAACAGGCCTTTATCCGTTCTTAATAATAAGCAGGACCTTAGTTTGTTTTCCCAGTTCCTGTTCTAAACCCGAGAAATGTTTGGGTGTATTTTACAATTTAGTGAAGGTGGATCAGGTCTGATCATGGCATCGCTAATGCCTGGATTACAAAGCAGCTCTGCTCTTTAATACAACGTATTAATGCTAACAATGACTACTGACCTTACGGGTACATGTCCAAACCCTTTAAAAAGTGTCTGTTTGCTACTTGTTTTTGGGAGCAGAGTAAAAGTATTCTTCTTTACAAAGGCGCATCTAGTAATTAGTGTTTTACCAACCACATGGTTTCCAGATCACAAAAAGTATGTTAAAAGGAAATGGACAATGCCAAATTATTTGTATTTCTCCTTCAGGTATTTAAAATATCACAGAACATTTTTCTGATGACAGGTTGTCGATATTTTATTGAGACCCCAAATCAGAAAAAGGCTCCATTTCAGAGGCTTCTGTAAATATTGCCATTAAAAAAAGATCTTTTCATGCAGTTTTTTTCCAGTAATTAGAATAAATGTCTGTTCATTGGCTTGTAACAATCCTTTTATTCAGCCAAAAGGCCACATTGTGTCACTGACCTTCAGGCAACTGAAACCATAAAGCTGCTTTTCCAGGAGCGTAATCAGTAATGCAGAGATTGGAGCTCAAACAGTCGCATACAAGTATTGGGAGATGTGGGTTAAAAATAACATCGCACATTTTTTTTTATATCAAATTCGATTAATATATATATTTTTTCTCCCGTTTATTTCATAAAAACAAATGACAGAAATTATCGAGAACTTGCTTTTATTTCGGACATCCCTCCAGGAAGTTCACCTGCCTTCAAAGTGTAACTAAATACTAAGCTGAGAAACATGCTGGTCAAACAAGATGGCAGGCCCTGCCTTTGTAAACGATGAAGATGCAACACACACACACACACACACCGTTTACAGCTAATGGTGTTATGCAGTCAGCTAGTTTCTCCGTTTCGAGTATACGTCTAAGAACAGATTTAACTTGTGCTCCTTCAAACTAACTTCTGCTGCCTCCTCTTTAAACAAGTATTTCTGGCCAGGTGGCACTTGTCTGGTGTCTGAAGTTTTCAGCAGGTGAATAAAGTCTGGCTTTTCCATGGCACCTTTTCGTTAACATCTGTGATCATTTTCCACCCGGCCTCCGTCTTATCGTGTGAAAACGATTTCTCTAAGGTGGCTTGTCTTCTAGCTGGGATTCAGGAGCTGTTGCTGACTTGAGCAAGTTGTAGAGGGCAGCATTTCTCCCACTCCACTGAGTGCTTCTGCTTCCGGTGTGGAAATAAATTCAGAGTGCTGCCAGCTTTGGTAGCAACAACCTTTTAACAGATTGTGTGACGTTCCGTTTGTTGCTCCGAGTCTGTGGTCAGGAAACCCAACCAGTTGCATATAATCGATGAAACTGCTGTTTCTTGGGAGGCTTTTTGCTAGTTGCCATTTTATGTCTTTCTATGGGAGACGGGCAGACTGACGCTCTAAACTACGGAAGCCCAACGATTCTGTTGGTGAAATAAATATCCAGATTTTCCTAAAATAAAATAAAATTCTTCATAAATGGCAAATTTGAATTAAATCGATAAAACCCATTTATTGCCCAGCCCTGCAACATACCTATTGACAGTTATTCCTGAGTGCACAGATATTGGCACCGCTGTCTGTTGTCATGGAAACCATGCCATCTTTCTGCACCGACCATCTGATCAGCACTTTGTCTTTCAGACCCAGCGCATTAACCTCACCTGTTTCTGTCCAGACATGAGGGTGTCTGCAGGTGAAACCGTTTTGTTGTGGCGGCAGCTTTTACAGTAAACCCTTTTCCACATAGTTTGCAGATTGGGCTGTTTTTTCCTGACATTCTCCCGCTGGAATCCAAACCATCTGTGAGACCTGGCACCAGCTCTAAAAACGCACGTCTTCAAAGCAGTCGGCTTGTTCAGGCGCCCCTCTCTCTTCAGACTTAGTTTAGCTAGGGCTCAACATAATCGAATAGCTGAATAACTTGTCACCTGCTTGCCAGCTTACACAGCAGCACAATTCTTGCAAGGTGAAAAAAAACTTGCTAGAAATACTGAAATTTGATATTGTTGAATGTGATATAAAAATCCATACTTTCCTGTTCTTATTCTCTTCCTCTTTGTGTAAAAGTTGCTTCTGTTCAGCCAACTACACTATATTGCCAAATATCTGTCTACTTTTACATGTACATGAACTTAGACATCCTATTCTTGATCGATAAGGTCCAATTTGTCGATGGACACACCGTTCCCAGCAATATTAACGTTAACTGTACCTTAAACGTCTTCCAAAAGGTCTAGGAGTGTGTTCATAGTTGCATGAGAAAACCAGAATTGCAGCCTCCGCTCTAATTCAGCCTAATGTTGTTCAAGAAGCCTGAGGCCAGGACTTTGTGCAGCTGCTGTCAAACACGCAACTCTGTCGACATCTTTTACAGTTTGCATTCAAACACATTGATGAAACCCACCCTCCTTCGGTGGGCATGTTTAATTAAAGGAAGGGCGAACCTCGGTTTGACCTTTTTTTTATGACTCTTAAACCCGGAAAGTTAGAATATTTCTCAGCATTTCTGTTCTGAGCTACAGATGAAAGTGATCAGAGCTGCCCAGGATTGTTGATCATTCACTGAGTTTGTTTGGATGGAGCAGTAAGAATCGTTGCAGTTTATCTTAAAATCCATTCTACCTACGCATTTTGCATCAGTTTGGAGCGGCAGGCTGTGGAAGTGAAACCACAACGATGTGAAGCAATCAAACATTAATGCTTTAGTAGTCTAAACATTTTTAATCACATTCTGTGGCGGTGGGCAGAGATCCGTGTTCCCAGATTGCAGCGGGGTTTGGACCCGCTCAGCATCAGGGAATGTAATTAATCTACATAAGTTTGGCTATGAGATCCCCACAATGGAAACACACGTAGAACCAGCCTGGGTAGATTAAAGGTTCTAGAAAGTTGGGTCCTGGAGATAAAAACATTGAGGAAGCCATTGTAGAAATGTGCCACAAAGCCATTGCTTTGGCAGCCTCTGGTGCTAACCGCCGTCTCTGACCTGTGTCTGCAGCGTTCACTGCCGAGCAGTACCAGAAGCACCAGGAGCAGCTGGCGCTGATGCAGAAACAGCAGCTGGAGCAGAGCCAACAGCAGCAGAAACGGCAACAACAGGTCAACAATCCTACAACCGCCACCACAAACACACAGGTCAGTATGAAGTCTTTCACCACACCCGTACTGGTGCGGGAGTCCAATTCTGCAGCCACGAGCTCATCAGAGCGAACTGAATTAAACTGGGGCGTGGAGTGGGAATCACTTCTAGCTGTTCTTAGGAAGTAGTAAACATTCATTTCCTCCAGTCTCAGTTCCTGTTTGGCAGCAGAAGTGCTGAGCTCACCTGTTTCTGTAGTTTGATTCAGTTTAACAGATCAACCACATGTTTCCTCTCTGCATGTCACTGGTTTCCACTTAGACACTCGTGTCCAAAACGCTGGACCAGGCAAGCGCCCAGTTTGCCGCCTCGGCCCTCATCACCACCGATCAACTGCTCGGCTTCAAATCCAAAGAGGAGCTGGTGCTCGGAGTCAACGGGGTCCTGACAGGTGCTGGTGAGTTTTCCGTCTGTTTTAATGTGGTTCTCAAGGTTCCTTCAGTCTGGAAAAGGTTCTCGTATTTCCAGAATCTCTTTATCCAATCCATCCACGTACACTATTGGTCAAAAGATTTAGATACACTTTTTCACTTACTGGGTCTCTTTATTTTCATGACTATTTACATTGTAGATTCTCACCAAAGGCAACGAAGCTGTGAATGAAAACAAGTGGAACTACGTAGTAAACAAAAAGTGTGAAATAAATCTAAACAACCGTTTATTTAAGATTGTTCAAAATAGCCACCCTTTGCTCTGATAACTGCTGGGCTCTCTTGGCGTTTTCTCAATGATCTTCATGAGGTGGTCACCTGAAATGGTTTTCATATATAAATATATATATACTCATTACATACTTTGTTCTGTACAAAGTTGAATGTGCTGACAACAAAATCACACAAAAATCATCGATGGAAATCAAATTTATTACCATTGGAGGCCTGGATTTGGAGTCACACACAAAATTAAAGTGGAAAAAACACACTACAGGCTGATCCAACTTTGATGTAATGTCCTTAAAACAAGTCAAAATGAGGCTCAGTATTGTGTGTGGCCTCCACGTGCCTGTATGACCTCCCTACAACGCCTGGGCATGCTCCTGATGAGACGGCGGATGGATCTTCTCCCAGACCTGGACTAAAGCATCCGCCAACTCCTGGACAGTCTGTGGTGCAACGTGACGTTGGTGGATGGAGCGAGACATGATGTCCCAGATGTGCCCAATCGGATTCAGGTCTGGGGAACGGGCGGCCCAGTCCATAGCTTAAATGTCTTCATCTTGCAGGAACTGCTGACACACTCCAGCCACATGAGGTCTAGCATTGTCCTGCATTAGGAGGAACGCAGGGCCAACCGCACCAGCATATGGTCTCACAAGGGGTCGGAGGATCTCATCTCGGTACCTAATGGCAGTCAGGCTACCTCTGGCGAGCACATGGAGGGCCGTGTGGCCACCCTACACCATTACTGACCCACTGCCAAACCGGTCATGCTGAAGGATGTTGCAGGCAGCAGATCGCTCTCCACGGTGTCTCCAGACTCTGTCACGTCTGTCACATGTGTTCAGTGTTAAACTGCTTTCATCTGTGAAGAGCACAGTGGCGAATTTGCCAATCCTGGTTTTCTCTGGCAAATGCCAAGCGTCCTGCACGGTGTTGGGCTGTGAGCACAACCTCCCTTTGTGGATGTCAGGCCCTCATACCATCCTCATGGAGTCGGTTTCTAACCGTTTGTGCAGACACATGCACATTGTGGCCTGCTGGAGGTCATTTTGCTGGGCTCTGGCAGTGCTCCTCCTCTTACTCCTTACACCAAGGCGGAGGTAGCGGTCCTGCTGCTGGGTTGTTGCCCTCCTACTGCCTCCTCCACGTCTCCTGGTAGCGCCTCCAGGCTCTGGACACTACGCTGACAGACACAGCAAACCTTCTTGCCACAGCTCGCATTGATGTGCCATCCTGGATGAGCTGCACTACCTGAGCCACTTGTGTGGGTTGTAGAGTCCGTCTCATGCTACCACGAGTGTGAAAGCACCACCAACATTCACCATCCATCAAAGCAACCATCCAACCAATAGTCCATCCACATATTTATCCACCAACTCATCCATTTAACCACAGAATCAGCCACCCGACCATTAAAGGATCCATTAAACCAAGAATTTATACATCAATGCAGCCACCAATCAGACCATCGGTTCATCCACCTAACCCATCCATTGCAGTATATTTATAATAAACTTCTTGCTTTAAAAGGACAAAGAACTCTGGGAATACAAGTGAAACCTGAAATAAATGTATTTAAATGGAAAATGAGGAATGTTTGGGGAGATGAATTTACACCAGATTACACCAGAAATGTGTGTTCATACCTTCCAGCACTCCCAGCTTGCTATCAGTTAAAGAAGTTATATCAGCATTTCCTGTCAACCAGACTGAATAATCAGCCTGATAAACTCTGGAAGTATTGCAGCACTGTTGGAGTTGGGTTGCATTAGATTATGTAGGCGCGCCTCTTATTCTGTTAGGTTCAGTTCAGCAACCATTCAAACCATTTTCTTCTGCGTTTTGTTCTCCAGGCGTTTACAAAAACCTGCACCTCAGCAGCGCCGCCTCCACCCTTCACACGACCAACCAGTCAACACACACTACCACGGTCGCAGCCCCCACCTTCCTGCAGCCCTCTATTAACGCGCCCATCCCAGCGCCCGCCAACGTCATCCCCGCCTCCATCAACGCCACCCCCGGCACCCACACGGCCTCCACCGCAGCGGCTCTGGGGCTGCTGGGATGCAGCGCTGCCGGGGCCGCCCCCACAACCACTCAGGTCCTCATCGGGAACAACATCTGTCTGAGCATGCAGTCGGCCACCAGCCTAGCGGGACGCCACATCCCTCGGACCCTCGGCAACGTGCCAGCCTCTGCCTTAAAGCTGTCCACCTCCACCAATCTGCAGATCCCCAAAGTCTCTGGATCGTCGTCCATGGACATGAGCTCCAGGTGAGGCTGAGCGTCTGTCCTTCAACAGATGGATCATTGTCTTGGGGATTATTTTTCACACCATCTTCTTTCCTAGCTGCTGACTAACTGCTGTTACATAATAGCATGCATAATCTGTGTTATTATTATTATTAATAATAATAAAAACTGTCATAGGGCTTGTTTTGTTCTTTATTAACCTGAAATAAAGTTTCTTTAGCAGAAACTTTCTCGGAACTTTGAAAACAAGAGAAAAAGATGTGGATGTTCTGGTCAGGTTTTACAGGTTTTGGAGTCCTGTTTTCTGAACTAGTGAAATCGCTCTCGTCAGCATAAATCAGTCCTAAGAAGCCACACCTCCAGATTTACTGCGACTGCAGCACAAATAAACATCCCCCGGTGGAGCCAGGGATCTGTAGCTCAGCCTTGGTTCTCACACAGACGTCCACCTCTGATTTGAAGCTGCAGGTGTAGCTTTCTACTCATCCTTGAATAAACTAAATTCAGATCAGAACTTTTTCCCGATTTTTATGCAGCAAACCATGGCTGGTGTTGCCTGCAGGTTTTAGATCTTCCCCTGTTGATCAGAGCTCTGGTGATGGACCAACACAAAGTAGTTAAATGATTTTCTTTTCTTTTTTTTGTGCAAAATGAAACAAACCAAAGTGGAGTGGCAGGTGTTCGTGTTCTGCCCCTTCTGGTCGTCGCCCGGCTGGGAGGTGGACCGCCGCACCAAAAGCATCCCCACAGTATGACACTGCCACCACCATTTTTCATGATGGGGATGATGTGTTTAGGAAGATGATGGTTTAGTTTTCATTCTTAGTTTTCCATTTTCCAAATAGGCCATCAGATTTGACTTCCACCTTGATTTATATTCAGAATCCTAACTCTGGAGGTGCTGCAGAGATCTACAACTCGCAACACAACACAAGCTGACTGCATGTTTTTCAGTGAGCCAAAATGATGTCTGAACTCCTCAGGTTGATCCGCTGACTAAGTCCTGTCATCCTCTCTCGCAGGGACAATCACGACGAGGACAAGCCAGCGCTGAACAGTATAGCAGACAAAACGGTGGCCATGGAGGTTACGTAGTAGCGGCGTGACGCGGCGGGTCCACTCTGTAGGTGCTGTGCATCGTAGCATCGGGAACGCAAAGGGACAGCGGGACTCAAACAGGCGGAACGGCCATTCTCATCTCTTTTTACACCCTTTTTTTTTGTTTATTTTTTGTTAATGAAAATATTAACTCATGTAAACTATAAATATGACATAAATTAGTATCTGTACAGCAACTACACATTTGTAATATCCCCCTGTATATATATTACTTGAATACAGAACTGTCCATTTGTGATGTTTTGCACTTGGGAGTCGAACTTTAAAGGAAAAAAGAATAAGCCAAGTTGAGTTGTGGCGAGTGACAGATGTACAGAGAAGAGTTTTATCACATGTGCATGGTGCGGAGCCTGCTGTTTTTATCTATTTATTGTGCCGTGTTTACAATTAGTTTTTGTTTGTTTTTTTGTTTGCTTTCAGTTTATTTAGTTTTTATTTGTACACTGTACCTTCGTTGGTTCCTGTGCTGTAGTATATGTTTGATAGCTACGGACTCCTGGGTATTTTTGTATTTTGTGAACACAAAGCAGGCCTACCCCACCCCCCACCCTCATATCATTTATTTTTTTATTTAGTTTCTGTGTGGATCACGTTAAAGTGAGCTGTGATATTGATGCAGATCAGGAGATGATGAGGCGGCGGCGGCAGGAGATGGAGTTGAGGAGTTCAGCGCCTCTTCTTCAGATAATGTCCCAAACACAAGTAACAAAACACGGATGAAGTCTCTTCCCAGAAGCCTCTGCTTCTGATTTAAGCACTATTGTTTTGTGACTTTTTTTTCTTGTTTTATATAAATATCAATGCTGCTTTTGTATTTTTTGGTTTTTAAAGGAGTCATCCATCATTTTCATGCAAGTGGGGTCTCCTTCACTTGTTTTATCTGACTTTTTTTTTTACAAAACAAACAAAAAAAGCTATTTTTGTATTTTGTGTTTCTCCTTGTGGTTAAATTGATTGTAAGATTGTTTTTTTAAGACTTCATTCTTTTGTTCATTTGTTACTTGTTCATGCATAGGTGAAAAGGGAGGTGAACGGGCAGTAATCGCTGTTTCGTCATTCCAGTTGTTGATATCGGAAAGAAAAAAAATCGTGTGTGAGAATTTCTTTTCTCACTTCCTCTTTGTTGTTTTCTTTTTATTTCTTCTTGGTAAAAAGAATCTCCAGATGGCTGCGAGGCCAAAAACCACAAGTATTTGGTGCCTTCCTTTTTTGGGGAAATGTATGTTGTCTCTTCCATGAAGAGTTAGAGGCACAAAGGCAGCATTACTTAGTAGTGCTTCTTGTCTTTGCCAGAACCTGAATGCCCAGTCCAATGGCAAAATATATCTTTGAGGTTTACTTGTCCCACCTGGAGGCTGAAAAGACTTTAAAAAATGTGACAGAACTCTCACTAAAATAAGAAAATAAAGCCCAGGGCATTAAATGTGAACTGTTTGGACTCCTGTTTTATGTGCCTCTTCTCTGGTGAGAACTTAACTGTTGTGGAAAATGATTTGTTCTGATTGTTTTTTTTTGGTCACATTTACTTTAAACATACTTTTATTAATCCGAAAGGGGAAAGTAAATGTACACGTTTCTTCTGGCGGCTGTGGGCAGGAAGGATCTGCTGTAGCAGATCTGAAGGAGCCTCCACGACAGCCTGATGAAGAGGATGCTCAGTGTTGGCCCTAATGTTCTTCATTTTATGGAGAATTCTTGGCCCAATCATCTCCAGAGGTTCCGGAAGAACTTCTTTCAGATCAAAAAATAAAAGAACCTGAGTAAATGCAAAAAGCTTTATTGAGATTTTTTTTTCAGGGGAAAAAATATATAAATCAACCTGTGTTTAAAAAGTAATTTCCCCCTGAATGTAATGAGGGTTAGGCTAGCAGGTTACGCTAGCAGCTATAATCAGGTTTTCTAGATAACCTGCACTGACTTGAGTCTTTTCTGCCACTGTGGCCTACTGTTCCTTGTAGAGATGTCTTAACACAGCCACACCGAGGTGCCTATTTCAGATGTTGCTGCAACGTCTTTTTAAGATTTTGGTCTGAACTGAATTAGGTTACTCCAAATCTGCCTTTGGTTTGATCTTTTCAGGATTTTTAGGCCAGAAAGCAAAATTCAGGGATCAGCTCAGATCATCACACTACTTCCACCATGTTTGCCGTTTGTCTTGAGTCCACAGATAATTTTCCTAAAAGTCTTGGGGATCAAGATCTTTTCTGGCAAATGTGAGACAGGCAATTTTAGTCCATGGTAATTTTCTACTTGGGGTGATTTATTCCCCCCCCCCCCCCCCCCCCCCCCCCCCCCCAACAGGTCATGCAGGACTCAGGCCTGTGTCTGCATAGAGAAATTAAATCCCCAAAAAATGGAAAATCAGTTAATTCATGATTGAATGATGGCAACTATTTTTTTCACATCAGGACAGGTTTATGTGGTTAATGGTTTTCTCTTTAATAAATAATTTGAATACTGCATTTTTTTTATCTACCATTTATTGTTGATTTGAAAATAGTCTTGATAGCTGAAGCCCAAGGCAGTGTGCACTTTCAGAAGAAGTCAATTTATTTTCTATTTGTTGAATTTTAAGGGTTTTGTTCCAGTCAAATCTAATAGGATTTGTTTCAGGTATTAAAATTGCAAATCTGTACAAAGTGATGAATCTCATACAATCTTCAATCCTCCACAACAGCGTAGACTTCCAGCAAAACTAAGTTTTCATTATTAGACACAAGTGCATGACTAAGACTTGTGGATGAAGACTGTTAAACACAACTATTAAAGATGAGAGGTCAATGGTGACTTTTTCCAGGAAGGAATCAGAAATCATGTACTGATAGCTTCCCTAAACGTGCTGTTGACAGCATTCAAACTAGTTTAACACAAAAACTGGCCAAAATACAATCATTTATAGAGATGCGGTATTTGACATATCGGTAATAATTTGGAAAAGTAAGGTTTTTAAGAAATACTCAAATTTTTGGAAGAAAAACCTCAGCAAATCACCATTGCTTTAGTTTTAGAAGGATTTAAAAGGAATGCACCTCTCAGCAAGTTCAGGACAATTCGCTTGGCTTCAGTGCTACAAAGAAAAAATGTTTGCATCTGCCATTTGAAACTCTGAACAAGAAGAATGGTTTGAAGTTTCCTGACTTTTTATTTACCATTATGCTGTTAGGTTTCAAGTAGCTGCTCAATAATCTGGAAAGGGTTCTAAAACCATTTCCAAATTGTTTTAAGTTCGTCATTGTACAGAGATTATTTCACTGTGCCGGTTAAAAACCAGCAGGTGGTACTTCAAACTACTATGTACCATCCTTAGCATTCATTCCTGCAATGCCTTGGTGTGGAGTGCTGTGGCATTTAACACACATGAACAAAAATGTGTACATGGGTCTACTTTGCTGTCAGAGAATCCGAACCTGAAGTCAATCATGAACTTGTCAAATGGTCAAACAGCTGAAACTTGGACCAGACTGGGCCGTACAATAGTACCAGTACCCAAAAATAGCAAATCTAGAGCAATATTGTCTTAAAAAATTAAGAATTCATTTAAAGGCCAGAGTGTTTCTACACTTACAATTACACTGTTAGACAGAATCTATAAAAGTCCCTGGACTCTATTTTGTAGAACACATTTCTGTATTTATATTGCCTTTGGCGGTTTCAGTATTCAGCAAAAGTCCACTTTTAAAGTTTAGCTTCCAAACATCCTGGTTAATTCTGCGGGAGTGAAGGAAGATGCATGAAACAGATCAAGCTCCCCGCTGATGCTCAGCACTATCGTTTTCTCAACAGTAATTGCTTCAACTTTTTCACTTTCATCCCTCTGCCTGTCCTCCCTGCCTGTTTCAGTCTCATCACTCGTCAGTGAGACAGCTGGCCCACCTCGCGATCTGCATGGTGGGCCTCAAACCAGGTGCGTGCTTCCTGATTAGAGTGATTTTCACAGCAGATCTGAATGAAGCTTGTTTTTTTTCTCATCAGCTCTTCAGGGTGGTAACTGAAGTCATCTCTGAATATCTTTTAACCTGTCTCACATGAATTTTGATGTGTTCACCTTTAAAAATTCATTCTGAGTGCTGATGTTGAAAACAAGTCCATCCAGGTCACTTTGTCCTCCAACACTAAAGTTGTCCTTTTCTCTATTCATAAAATCAGAATAAATCTTCAAAACCCACATCAGTCACCAATGTGGAGGACCGTTCTGGTTACCATATCTCCATTCTTTCTTCTTGCTGAAGTCTCAGAAGCAGTTGAAACCAAACATGATGTAACTTGAGTCAGGTTTGTAAGCCCCTCGTTTACACTCTCACCTTTTCCGCTTTGCCCGCAAGTCATGGGATTGAGATCAGCGCCTTGTGAGGGCAACTCCAAAACATCGGCTTCACATGCAACCACAAACTCTCTATTACGGAGCACTTTACTCTCTCACATTTTATGATTATTTCGTCAAGACCACTGGTTGTGTGTGCTTTCACAGCATCCCACTGAGATTACCGAACAAAAGGGGTGTGGCTTACAACCCGCAGATTTCATCGGAGCGCTCATCATGCAGGCTTTTCACCTCCACTCAGGGCTTTATAAATAAGCAACGTTCCTGTAGACCATAGGAACATCTCATCTGAAGCAAATTCTGCTGACCAACATATTTCTCCAATCAGACTCTGGAAGATCATGCGTTGCCTCCACTCTCACTGCAAACTCCTGCTGCTTCTGCAGCTGTATTCATCTTGCATCACATCAGTATAATCCCAGATAACCCTCAGTGGTTACTGGTTTGTGACCAACTCCATAGGTGGATGTGGAGTGTAGTATCGATGGAGTTGTTTTAGCCCCCTCAGACCTTAAAGTTGATCGTGAGATCATAGAACAAAATATTTATTTAAAGGGGGCTTTATTGTGCTTAAGCCACTTTGTATCTAACCTATGCTTAGAGTCATTGTCCATTCAGAAGACCCATTTTCTTTGAAGTTTTAACTATGCTAATATGTTGCTTTAATATTTCATGATGACATCTATCCTGTGAAGTCCCCCAATCCCTCCTGCAACAAAGCCTCACCATAATGTGATGCTGCCACTTCCATACTCCACAGTTAGGATAATGTTTCAGGCTTACAAGCTTCCCCCTTTTTTCTCCAACTGTTCTGATTGTCATGATGACCAAACACTTCAGTTTGAATTTCATACGACCCAAGGACATGTCTCCAAAAATTAAGCTCTTTGTCCCTGACTGCATTAGCAAATTGTGACCATGCCTTTTATGTTGCTTTTGGAGTAATGGCTTCTCCCATGCTGAGAGGCCATGCAGCCCAGACTTGTTTAACTGTGGATAACTCTTACTAGCTTCAGCCAACATCTTCTGGTCTTTTGCTTTTGTTCTGGGGATGTTTCACGCATTTAACACCAAAATATGTTCATCTCTAGGACACAGAACCTGTCTTCTTTCTGAACCGTATCATGGCTGGACATTCCAATACTTCTGCCCCATTGTTTGAACAGATAAAAGGGGCATCTTAACCTTCACGATGTCCCTCAAGGAAGTGGTATATTTGAGGTTGTGCCTCCAATTAACTCAAATGTTGGAAATGTACCTATCAGAAGAGCACAAAACCATGACATCTTCATCTCCCAAATTATGTACAGGAATAGAAATACTTAATCTTTCCAGACTGATAGATGTCACTGCCTTTGTTTGTCATCTGCTCCTGTATTTGTTTAGACTGGGGCATGGCTAGGGCTGCATGATACTGGAAAATCATGCAATGGTGGTAATTTTAATAGATTGTTATGACGTAACAGTTGTTCAATTCAGTTTTATTTATATAGCGCAAATTCACAAAACGTCAACTCAAGGCACTTTACAAAGTCAATTCAATCGAATAATACAGATTTCAAGTCGGGTGCATATATTCCAATTAATCCTAACTACCAGTGCAGTCAGATTCTATTTATCATTCAAATTGGTTAAAAAGTTTTTCCATCCAAGGAAACCCAGCAGATTGCATCAAGTCAGTGACTTGCAGGATTCACTCCTCCCAGATGAGCAGCAGCTCAGCCGATGTTCCCCTCCAGGATGGTGCCACAGCTAAACACAGAGCCAGGCCAGGTATAGCTTCTAGGAAGAGAAAAAACAGAGAGAGAACATAAAGTTGAAAACTGAAATAATAGCAACTAACGCAAAACTGGAGAGTAGTATGAGAATGTAGCAGTGAGAATGAAAGTGGTCATTATGTCCTCAGTAGCTCAGGATGTAGCTCAGGATAACCTAAGCCACTCTAACTATAAGCTTTATCAAAAAGGAAAGTTTTAAGCCTAGCCTTAAAAGTAGACAGCTATCTATCTATCTATCTATCTATCTATCTATCTATCTATCTATCTATCTATCTATCTATCTATCTATCTATCTATCTATCTATCTATCTATCTATCTATCTATCTATCTATCTATCTATCTATCTGTCTGTCTGTCTGTCTGTCTGTCTGTCTGTCTGTCTGTCTGTCTGTCTATCTATCTATCTATCTATCTATCTATCTATCTATCCTTCATGATGTTAGACAGGTGCTAGTTGAGGAATTTGTTGATTCTACATTTGACAGTATTCAACATGGGGAGTGTAACTAAACCAAAGAAACCTGGTAAATCGCTGTTATTTCATGATTTAAAAAGGGCGTCAAATAGTTTTTAACAAAAGGCCTGGTTGGTTTTAAAAACTTCATTTTGTGTTTACTTGGGTCATCTCTGATATACAAATTAGTTTAATAATCTGAAACATGTAATTGTGACCAAAATGTGACCTTGCATTTATTCAAACAAACACTTTTATTTGTCAGTTTACTCTGGGGCCAAGAAAATACATTGTCTCCTGAGCGGACGTATTAGTTAAATTCAGAGAATGTATTTCCTGTGTTTTGTTGCGGTCATAATACTGCAGCCAGAGCTTTGACGTTGTTGTGGCCTCTCTTTTCTCTGCATCTGAAGGCCTCAGAACTTCACAGGAAATGATTCATCCCATCTGGTTGATGATGAGAACCACAGAACAAGTGCTTTCATTCTTACAGCAGCTTTAAAAAAGGTGACTGTGGAGGCTTTTAACCAGAGCTATGATGCTGTACTGCTTAGTTCAGCAGAGCAAAGGCCGAGTACAGATATGGCTTTTGACATAAAACTGTTGTTTTATCCTAATTTGTTCTTATTAATGGTGCTATTTTTGGGGTTCTAGATAATATTATATTTTAGGATACAGACCATGTTCTACTTATTTGTTTCATGTTCAATGGGAAAAGCAAAACATGGACATGAAAGTAACATTATAGATGAAGAAAAAACTTCTTTGAAGATTTTAATAACTTTGGTTAAAATGCATGTAGAGAAATGCTTCTTTTAACAAAACTGACTAAGGCCAAAATTTCCTCGGATCAATTTGTAATAATAAGCATCCAGTCCTGCAGTGAACAATGAGGTCAGCAGAGAGGAACATCAGGACTTTATATTATCATAAAAAAGTACAGATTTCATCTGTTTTCACTGTTGTGGCAGTTTGCTTGGAGGCGTGGTTGTGAATGTGCTGCTCCTAAATACACCTCAGCAGGTGAGTGGAATCCGGTTTAATCAGCAGCACACACTGTGAACTCAGACAATGTAAACAATATAGCAGTTTTGCTGGAACAACAGAAACACATGCAAACCTATCAGACTCATGGGAAAAAGGACTACCGGTAAGCTCATGTCTTCACTGCAGTCTGCTCAAGATTAGATCTGGCTTTGTTTTGTTTAACCTATGTAGCTGGAAGAACATTACTATTTTGTTGAATTTGTCTGAGTTAGGTTGATAAAAGGTATAAATAGTACTAGTAAAAATATATTAAATGTTGTTTATTAAAATACATGTCCAAAAGAATTAAGGAAAACTAAGAAACGTTTGATGCCCTTAAAGTTAAATCCAAAAGAAACTGATGGTTCAAACCATGAAGTATTTTATTTTTATTATTGTTTGCTTGTAGGTTTTTCGCCTTCCTTGCTTCCTGTTTGCTGGTTTAAATGTTTTCATCTTCAAACAAACTTTAATATCAAAGATAACAAAAAAAATATTTTCCATACGATACTTGTATTTATTTAAGGAAAACAGCTATCCAAACCGACCTGGCTGTGTGTCAAAAAGTAATTTCCCTAAACCTAAGTAACAGATTGTTCCACTCTTGGTGGCAACAACTGAAATCAAGCATTTGTGATGACTGGCCATGAATTTCATGCCTCACTGTTGAGCAATTTTGGCACGCTCTTCTTTGCAGAACTGTTTTAATTCAGTCACATAGAAGACTCCTGAAGCACGAACAGCCTGTTTGAGGTCAGGCCTCAGCATCTCAGTCAGATTTCTAATCCTGACTTTGACTAGGCCATGTCAAGACCTTCCTTCAGTTATTTTTATTTGTTTTGAGGCGTTCAGATGTGGATGATATCCTGAAATTCTTCACTAACAAGATATAATGTAGATTGCTTCTCATTGCTTTCCAGGAACAAAATCCTGATAAGATAGCATGAATTAAGCTAACCGAGCTCTTTGCTCTGCTGGAATTAATGAAAGGAAGCTAACCGTCAAACACACACACACAAGTTGTGCTGTAATCTCTGTTTAATGCCTGTAGCTCTAGCATCACTGTGCCACCCAGGCAGCCATACAATCAATAAACCCTGACTGGGTTTGTGTATCAAACCACAGAGGTGGTATATGCTAACATCCCCTCAGACAGACTTCTGGTTCCTGTGTTTGCTCGGGTCTAGTGTTTCTCTGAGCCAGAAATGAGCTGCCACTTGGATTACACATTCAAAAATATATTCTGACTCAAGAACAGAGAAAATCCATATCCCCACTGACTGCTGTCACTAGCAGCCAAGGAAATGTAACTGTTGGGGGAATGCTAATGAGGTGCAAGCAAGTTAGGTTTTATCTATAATGCATCAGGAGGTGTTGGCTTTAGAGGCTGCCTGTCTTGTTCATCACAGAGAGAGGATATAAGGATGGGGATGGATAACGGTGAATAAAGTATCATTTAAAGAACCATTTACCAATAAAAAGACAAGTAAGCAGGCAGTACAAGCGCACGGGGTGAACAGGTTGAGCTAAGATATCAAAGAGAGTTTGGAGGATTCCCGATGCGCTCATTTTAACATTCAGGTTCCTACAATAAGATATCCAGACTACAGAAGAAGTCCTTAGAATAAAAGCTAGGATGTCACTGTAAAAATTTCCCAATGCAAGTCAGATATGCATGAAAATCTTACTTTGAATGCAAATGCATCAAAGTGTCAACTATAAACTATATTAAAAGCAGCAGCAGCAGAAGAAGAAAATGAGCATCAATCCAACAATTGGTGTTTCCCATGCTTTTCCTTTTTACACTTGCATTTGAGGTTTGTATAATTTCCATGAATGTTAGTTCAATCATGGGGAAAAACCAAGTACACCCAAAATATTAAATGGATAATCAGCCCACCTTTAGCATCAATAAGTAGTCGTCTTTTTGGGACTATATTAGTCTCTCCTGCACTGTTCCTGCACTGCTCCCCTAATGTTGAACTAAAAATTTCAATGAAGTTTGGGTCCGGGCTTTGACTCTCACATTTTTTTGAGAAATGGTGTTGTAGATCTCGTAATCTTCCAACCATTTGTGCCAAGCTCAGCTGTTGAACAGATGACCTCACATTTGGGTTTAGAATAATTCGATAAAGAGGAGTTCATCGTCTGCTCAATGACTGCAAAACACACCCAAATTACCACCCCTCCACCACCGTGTTTCACAGTTGGTAGAGGTTTTTTGTGTTGATGTGGTGATTGGTTTTTTCCAGACACTGTACCCTGCATTGCAACCAAACATCTCTACTTTGGTCTCATCCATCTAAAGGATATTGATCCGGCAGTCCACGTTAAATTCAGTTTTTCCAACCCAAGTGATGCTACTCTTCTTTTTAGATAGAAGAGGCTTTCTCCTGGAAACCCATTCAAATCATGTGGCTGAGGCCTCATTTATTCTGTGTACAACACTCTGGTCATTTGTGTGTTTTTAAAGTGCTTTATAAATAAAGTTGGTA